>JAJKFI010020480.1:0-22927 GCA_029204185.1 Lerista edwardsae | reverse complement strand
TCTCTCTCTCTCTCTCTCTCTCTCTCTCTCTCTCTCTCTCTCTCTCTGTGCGCGCACGCACGTTCAGTGGCCCCACCACTACACACTGTAAACATAACTTCTGAAAGAACCTCTATGTGTACAAATTGTCCGCACATGGGGTTTATCACTGCATCCTTCTGTATATGAACTAGGAAAGGTAAATAGACTTGAGACCACTCACAGGGCACAGACTTAACCCTTACGTACATGTGCTGAGTTGTGATTAGGCATGAAGAGGATGCAGACTCCCTTGCAAAAGGCTTTGCAGGAGGTTTTTGGCACCAAACCTACTGACTCAGCTCAGTACGTGACAAGAGTTCAACCAGTGCTGTGCATGTTCAGAGGATTTAAAGGAGGTGGGTGAGGATGGGGGAGAGGAATTAGATTCACACCACTGTGGGATGTACTGCAAATTAGGGGCTCCAAACCACCACCTGGACAGTTTCTCGGTTGCCTCTGTTTAATTCTTAGTTTCCAGTGGCAGCCCAGCTCCCTGTCAATGACAAGCCTGTATTTTGGTAGATAAGAGACCTGAATACGTTCTTTGTCACATCTCCAAAAGTTTAATTCTTGCAGAATGAAGGTAATGCAGTTGGAAAAGCTTCTTCTTGTAATGTCAAGACATTCTCAATAGCATAGCATCTTCCTCTTTTATCTAAAGCTGGAGACAGACAATGGCCTGGTTCAGACATAATGGGGAGCTGTGATTCCCCACTGTATGAATCAACCTCTGCAAGCCAATAACTCATGCTATGCCTTCCCCCCTCCTCTTTCATGCAAGAGGCACAGGGAAGGAAAGTGTTCACTTTAGTGTTGAAGGAGACCACACTTCCATATCGTGTGTGAACTCCAGAAACGATGCTTTACCTCAAACCACAGATAGGGGGGAAACGAACTCCTGAAACGGTAGTTTCAGATCCAGATTTGTTTCATAATTGTGGTTTGAAGTAAACCATTGTTCCTGAGTCTGGATGTAATAGCATGTAGTTTATTTCAGATTAAAACGATAAGCTTCTCTCCCCCTTGTTGTGGGAACATGCCCACAGCTAGCAAGGGTTTGTTCCCATAATAGGAAACCAGCATTTCCCACTGCATTTCAACCACGGCAGTGGCTTTTTGGAGGGTTGAAAGTGGTACAAAACAAGCATCCTGTACTACTACTTCCCATATTTCTGGTACACAGGCCTTGCAGTGTTCTGTGGTGCTCCAAACCTTGCAAATTCTCTTTGGCCCAGATACTTCCCTTTTAATATTTTTTACTTAATACTTCCTTTTTTGTTTTTAAAATGTATATTTTATGTTTGTGTTCTGGGAATCACTTTGGTCCCCATCTGGAAGCAAAGCAGGGTAAATATTGAATGGATGGATGGACAATACTGGAAAAACATAATATACTGTATATTTCATTCTTTCAGGTACACTTAAAGGTAAAGGTTTCCCCACAACCGAATGTTCTAGTCATGACCAACTATAGGGGGCGGTGCTCATCTCCGTTTCTAAGCCGTAGATCCGACTCACATTTGGTTTAACAGGTGTTTGTGTCTTAGCATTGTGCTCCATTTATGTAGATCTTCAGTAGCTCTTGTTGTGGTGGTTTCCTTAAACCTTTTGAATCAGTCCTGGAATTAGGTTACTCTGCTCTATTCCGCAAATGATCCCTGAGAAGGATAATCTCGGAACATCCTTTTATGTACATTATGTGTTTCAGAAAAGCTTGAATTTTTGGAGATGTTTTAATTTTGGTTTTTTCATGTAGGCTGGTTTAATGAATCTTGCATCTGTAGGGGTTTTTAAAGCATACGTGTATTATTTTATATGTAGTGCAGTTTTCAAAATTTTAATGTAAAACTGCATTTCTGGGTTTACCTGGGAGTAAGTTGTATCATAGCAGAACTTTTGGGGAAACAAAATTGGTGTTGGGTGTTAAATTCCTGGCACTCACGATTATATACAAACAATTGAAAATGGAACTTCAAAATATTTTATATCTCTGAATATATGGCACGTTTCCAAGACATCTATATTCAACCTTTGTTTTAAAAATTTTTGCTTTTTAAGCCCAGACTTAGAGCACAATCCTAACCTGGAGCTAGGCCAGCACAATTAGGCCAGCAAAGTTGGCCGGCATAAGGGCCACCGTAAAGCATGTTTGGAACACTCTTGGAGTCAGAGAGGATGGCGCACGTCTGTGTGTTGTCATCTCTGACTCTGAGAGTGGTTCAAACATACTTTACGGTGTCCCTTGTGCTGGCCAAACTTTGCTGGCCTAATTGTGCCGGCCTAGGTCCAAGTAAGGATTGTGTTCTAAGTCTGGGCTTAAAAAGCAAAAACTTTTGCCTAACTCCTAACTTTGCTGGCCTAACTCCAGGTTAGCATTTTGCCCTTAATGACTTATGCTTTCTAAACTGGTTTGCATTTGCAATCCAGTACCTATTTGGCTTGATGTAAGCAACAAATAATGGGACGTGATGGTGCAGCAGGTTAATTCGCTGTTGCTGGACTTTCCAACCGGAAGGTTGGGAGTTCAAGGCTGCATGATGGAGTGAGCTCCCATTGCTTGTCCCAGCTCCTGCCAACCTAGCAGTTTGAAAGCACCTAAATGCAAGTAGATAAATAGGGACCACTTCGGTGGGAAGGTAACGGCGTTCCGTGCGCTACGGTGTAGAGTCATGCCGGCCACATGACCATGGAAGCTTGTCCTCGGACAAAACGCCGGCTCTACAGGCTTTGAAACGGAGATGAGCACCGCCCCCCTACTGTTGGTCACGACTAGACCATCCGGTCGTGGGGAAACCTTTACCGTTTTTAAGCAACAAATACTTCCTGAAACATTTTCAGTGGATATAATAAGGGCCACTTCAAGCACACATGTTAAAGCACACACTTCAAGCACACTTAAAGCAGAAATATGACCCATTCAGAGACATACATAATATAGATAGATTGCAGCTCATTGTTTACAATTACTGGCAAACTTGGATTAGTGTAATGTGTGAACTAAGGTATGGAAGTTATATGTTTGTGGTCGTTGTTGACTCTAGAATGAATTCTGGAATGGCACCTGGCCTAGGTGCCTTTAAAACAGGATTGGACAGATTCATGGAGGAAAAATCCATCGCAGGCAACAGGCCATGATGGATATGTGCAGCCTTCTGGTTTTAAATGTAGGCTATCTCAGAATGTCAGGTGCAAGAGAGAGGCAAGAGGATGTAAGAATCATCTCTTGTGTGCTCCCTGAGGCATCTAGTAGGCCACTGAGATACAGGAAGCTGAACTAGATGGGCCTTTGGCCTGATCCAGCAGGGCTCTCTCCTTGTATCTTCTAAATTATCAAGCCATTCAGTGTGGAGAACCATCACTTTCTAGAAAGCATAAAACCAATTTCATACTTGAAAAATAGTCAACAGCTTAATTCATATTAATACACTGTAGAGCAAAACATCGCCAGACCTGTAATGCATCACTTGACTTTTATCCTGGAGACACCACAGAAGTAACCATAGTCACTCGGACATGTATGGTAAATGTAAGCTACAAAGAAAAGTAACATCAAAAAACAGTTTTATGTGATGTAAACAAGACGTGCACTCAAACACACTGTACCCAGCAGGAAGGTGCAGTAAAGACTCACTGTTGTATTTGTTGTAACAGATGAGCACTCTCTATAAATTATTCTGTTTGATGTGCTGCAAAAAGGGAGTGCTGCATTGCTACAGCCAAACTGGAAATGGATTTTTTGCTTGCCCTCCAAACCAGGATTGCAAAGTGTGGTTTGAAGCTGACTTGTAATTCTGTTTTGGAAGGCAAGCAAACCTGTCCATCCAGATGTGATTTCAAACCTGTATTTTCTGCAGAAGAGGAAGCACTTCATTGACTTGGGTGGGGGGAAGCACTTGAGTAGTTCGTGGCTTTCTCATGTGATATACAACTAAACTGCAGTTTGGTATTACTTGTGAACCAATTCAGCTAAGATTTGCCATAGCAGGAAACAAGATAGTGCAAGTTAACTTAACTCATTCTTGGAATTGCGGTGCTTTGCAAATGCCAGGTGGTAGCCTAATTCATTTAAATCTTGCGAGTCTGCTCATTGAAACACGGAGTTGGTGCAGCATCGTTAGATGTAGCAATGCAGTGCTCCCTTTCTGCAACATAGAAAACAGAGCATGGGTAATGGAATCGAGCTGAATAGCTCAGGTGTAGATTCAATGGGGTGGCTTTAGACAAGCCACCAATCTTTAACTTCAACTTCCTAGCTTTAGTTTTGAGGATCATTATATTGGCTTGGTTTACTTACAGGATTGTTATAAGGGAGAACTGAGATAATATTTGTGAAAACTGTACTGTAGTTAGGAAAAACTATGTGTGTGCTCTTGGTCTTGTGTGTGCGCGTGTGCAAGCACACGCGCACACACATACACACACAGGGCACAATCCTAACCTGGAGTTAGCTGCTGTAAGTCTCCTCGGGATAAGGAGACATTTGTAAGTATATAAGCCCCACAGCGTACGTACTTATGGGTCATCTTGGATCTACACCAGCAATATTGCTGGCACAAGTCTGAGTTGCTCTAGGTTGATGGATTAGGCCCGGGAAGGGTGGCAGGATATGGCACGCACCATCATTGCTGTTCCTATTCCCTCTCGTGCCTGATCCCCTTGCCTCTGTGCTAGACATACCTGGGCCAGATGTTTGCCGGCGCCAGCAGGAAGACTCCAGCCTTCCCACCAGTGCTGCTGGGAATAGCACTGTCACACAGCACTTTATGGCACCTTCGCAACAATGTGTTGCCAGCAGACGTTGCGCTCCACCAGCGCAATGGGGAAGTAGGATTGAGCCAAAAGTTATGTTGTTTAACTGGGAACAAAATGTATTTCATGCTATTAAAAATACATATTTCACAGCACATTGGTTGGATATAAGTAAGAACAGTTCTGTTTTTACTTTCGGATTTATTGTCACTGGGATTTCATAATGTGCATATAAAACCTCAGCTCAGTGACTTCATAAGAACATATGAAGAGCCCCACTGAAACAGGCCAAAGGCCCATCTAGTGCAGCTTCCTGCATCTCGCAGCGGCCCACCAGATGCCTCAGGGAACACACAAGACAACTAGATATGTGCATCTTGTTGCCACTCCCCTGCATATAGTACTCCGAGGTAGCCTACCTCTAAAGTAAGGAGGTTGCACTAACCATCATGGCCTGTAGCCTGCGATGGACTTTTCCTCCAGAAATCTGTCCAGTCCCCTTTTAAAAGCATCTAGGCCAGATACCATCACCACCTCCTGTGGCAAGGAGTTTATTTATTTATTTATTTATTTATTTATTTATTTATTTTAAAGATTTTTACCCCGCCTTTCTGCCTAAAAAGGCATTCAAGGCGGCTTTACAAAAAACAATTAAAAACAGAATAAATACATCATAATTTAAAAACAGTGATTAAAAACAATATAAAAATACAATATATAAGTGCAACTGTTATCCCCAGGATCAAGTGCAAAAAAAAAAAAAGAATATAAAGAATACAAGACCAGCCATCCTGTCAGCAACTAAAAGCCTGTTTAAACAAGAAGGTCTTCAGTCCCCGCCGAAATACCGCCAACGAGGGAGCAGTTCTTAACTCTAAGGGGAGGGTATTCCAAAGTTGGGGTGCCACCGCCGAGAAGGCTCTCCTGCTGGCCACAAATTAATTACCCACTGGGTAAAGAAGTATTTCCTTTTATCTGTTCTCACTCTCCCAACATGCAATTTTAGCGGATGTCCCCTGGTTCTGTGAGAGAGGGAAAAGAACCTCCCTCTATCAACTTCATCCATCCCGTTCATAATTTTGTATGTCTCAATCAAGTTCCCCCTCAGGCGCCTTTCTTCTTGGCTGAAGCGCCCCAAACGCCCTTTCCTCATATGGGACGTGCCCCAGCCCCATAATCATTTTGGTTGCTCTCTTCTGCATCTTCTCTAGTTCCCCTATATCGTTTTTAAGGTGTGGCGACCAGAACTGTACACAGTACTCCAGATGTGACCTTATCATCGATTTGTACAGTGGCATAATAATATTGGCCGTTTAATTCTCAACCCCGTTGTTTATTATCCCAAGCATGGAATTGGGATAAACTTCATAAATTGATAACACCGAGAATTGCATTTCACAAAGTGGGCTCTAGTCCAGAAACGCTAAGCTATACGATGCCTTGTAACTGTTGTGTTTGCTGCTGCAGCCGAACACAGGTCCCCTTGCAGAAATTGATTCTGTTCCTTATGACGCAAAAAGAGAAACCTGCATTGCAACTGCCGTTTCTTTGTCCATGTTACTCTATGAAACGTTTACACCTGATCAGAAATAGCACTGCTCGATGTACAGTATATAAACTCTCCTATTTTAACTAAATCTTGTTTTGTGAGCTGCAAGGGGTCCCCATCATGTTTTCCCGCATGTAAATTTTGAGGAACTAGCCATAAAAATTGCCCACACTTAGGGTGCAATCTTAACCCAGTGCTGGAATAGGCTGGCCAACTGGCCTGCCCCATACCCAGCACAGGGTTGGGGCAGGCTGCAGCATGACCTGGGACAAGGGGAATTGATTCCCTTTACTTAGTGTAACGTGGCAATGGCACAAATGGGGCTACTCAGATCAAATCCCAAATCTGAGATTGGAGCCAGGCCGGCTGGAACAGCGGTTAGGATCCCGCCCAAGTGCTGTCAAGTGCCATCCGCTCCCCAGGCCGGGCCACCTACGGGCCCCCCCTCCCCTTGCCCCATTCCACCTTCCCCCCCCTCCCCAACCACCTGCACTGGCCAAGCTCAGTTGGCTTCACCTGGGTTCTGCTGGGCCTGGAACATGACACAGGGAAGCCAAAACACATCTGCGTGCTGTACTCAAGAGTCATCACAAACATGCTTTATGGCATGTTTGCAACACTCCTAAGCCGGGCTTGGATTGAAGGGACTTGTGTCATCCCAGTCCAGGGCTTGGATTGATTCCCTAATATCCTTTACCACTATAGCCTATATCTCATCTTTCTTCCCCAGGCTCTTAAAGTAACATCCCTGCTATTTAGATTTTGCCATTGCTGGGCCTGCATCCTCTTTTCTCTCCTCCCCACACCCTCCAAGCTCTTAAAATGACACCATTATTACAGTATTGTCAATTTTGTCATTGTGGTTGTCCTTCATTGAAGTTAACAGGAAGAGCACTTCCCAACCCCTGTCCGCTGCACTTATCTTTCTTCCTTGGCTTCTAGTTCCACTGGGCTCCCAGCATTTTGTCCACCAGCCACTCAATGAGGTGGCAGCAGCAAGAGGAGGATGGGAGGACTTACTTCTCTCCCTTGGTGCTGCAACTGCTTCCTGGCACTGCTTCTTTGAGGGGACCCATCTCCACTGGCAGGCGGGAGCCCAGCATTCCCTCCGCAGCCATTAGAGCAACCCCTGCCAACTGGGCAAGAGGCACTTTTCCAAGTGGTGTTCCTCTTGTGTTTAGCAGGGGGGAGGAGTAATTGTCCTTATTCACCCCTGCACAGTGTCTCTTCTAGTGGCTGTTGCTGGTGGTGTTCTGCATTTATTTATTTTTAAGATTGTGAGCCCTTTTGGGATGGGGAGCCATTTAACTTTATTATTTGCCTGTAAACTGCTTTGTGAACTTGGTGTTGAAAAGCGGTATATAAATATTGATTGATTGATTGATTAAACAGAGGCAGCACTGGACAGTGAGAGAGAGAGAGAGAGAGAAAGATAAGTGAAGCTTGGTAAGGTTGAGGGTTTACTTCTCCCTTGGCATTGAGCACCATTGCCATTGCTTCCTCTAATGGCTGCAGAGGGAATGCTGGGACCCCTCATTCCCTCCACTGGCCACTGGAAGAGAAAGAGGTGATGTAGGCCCTGGACATGAAGGGAGAGAACATCCGTCTCTTGCATGCAATAGCACAAAAAGATGATGCAGCCAGTTTGTACCCTAAGGAGATGGAAGGCTGTGGGAGGTGATGGATGGTTGTGGGATTCCCTTCCTGCCAATTCACTGACTCCTCCAATTTTCTGCCTGACACAATGTTAATTTGCACCATGGACAGGCTGCCTTAGTTGGGTGTGTGTGCACGCAAGTGCGCTGGTTTATTCATGTTCAGGGCAGCATACCACTCTTTACAGTCCCTATACTATCTCAATCAATCAATCAATCAATCAAACAGTATTTATTTTCAACAACAAGCTCTTCAAGTTTTTCAACAAAAAGTTCACAAAGCGGTTTGAAGGCAAAAAACAAAGTTAAAGGGCTCGCAATCTAAAAAAAATGCAGAACATTGTTCTGCATTTTCCCTTATCTCATTGTTTCTTGTGGGGTTAAATTCCCCTCCTTAAGTCCAATAAAAGACATAGATGGTCCCCATTGACCCCAATTTACATTATTTCTTATGGAAGAAAGTTCCCCTGTATAAGTCCAAGTCTTTTTTCTTAAGTCCAAGCTTGCCAGCCTATAGCCCCAATTTGTAAAGGGGACCCCCTGCCCTATGACCCACAACAGTGCGTACATATTTAGTCATTTTAGCATAAATGCTGTACTAAATGAGCTTTTTAAAACAGTGCTGTAATTCTTTGTGCACTGAACTCTAACTGGGGATTGGGCTTGGTTTTTCCAAGTATGTGCTTTGTAGAAAATGTGCTCTTTAACAAAAAAAATACTGTAAGAAAGGCTGAGCTAATGACATTTAGCCTAACTAAACCAGCCATGTCTGCTTCAGTGAATGGGTTCAATGAATCCTTAAACTGAGCTAGTAAATGCAACTGACACACACACACAAAAGTTAAGCTAATTAATCATGTCTGCATAGATGTAGTTCTGCAGGGAAGCCATTATTAAATGGCATTTAGCACAAAAGAAGAGAGCTACCCTATTCCCAGGAGAATCACCCATGCTGACCAATAAGAAAATAGCGCACACGTGTCATGGCTCTCTCTTCTGCTTTTAGATATTTTTTCGGCTGGAACATGATTGGCTCTTCTCTGAGGTGTATGGGAGGGATTACTTCACACTGATTGTAGCTTCCCTGCAGATCCTTCTTTGTAGGCTGTTGATAGAGCAAGTGTTTTCCAGCAGCTGAGCATCTTGGCATACATAATTTATTACGCCTTGTGTTCTGAAAATATGCAGATTTCTAGTTGCTCTTCAGATTTCTCTCCAGCTCATCTTGTCAGCCTCATCCTTGAATATTACAGCATTTTGGAATTTTGCAAATGGCTCTTATATAATCAGAAGATCCCACACCAGGAATGCCGGTTAGATCTACTCTTGTGTACCTAATTGCAGGGAATCTATAGATCAACAGCACTAACAAAACTAAGAACATACACACACACAAAAACCTGATTAAAAGAATCCAACACACTCTCTTTTCGTGTCTCAAGAGCAGCAGAGGACCCAGCATTTCTGTTTAAATTGGCACTACTAAAAAAATCAAAAATGCCCGAAGCAAACTATTTACTCTCAGTATCTTGGGGCTATATAAAGGTAGGCATGTCTTTACTTTTTAACCGTATGTGTTTGCATGAAAGCATAAATTGTGAACAAATATAATTGTGGAGAGAAATGTTTTGTTAAAAAAAATCACCAAATATAGATGTGCTATTTTGTAGACCAAGGCAGAATTATCACATTCAAATAGGATGTAATAAGGGTTGAAAAAGACATTCTCCTTATGAAACTCCAAGCAATGCCTGTATAAACATGTCTACTCAGGGAGAAGCTGTTTTTGGGGAAAAGCAAATCAAGCTTGAGATGTGGCACCATTTTCCATAACCAATTACTGCTTGGTTAAATAGAATAGGTGAATAATAAGGCAGAATTCATGAATTCTTATTACTTTCTGATTATATTAAGATCTCAGTGACCAATGACGTGTTTTCCTAGCATTTTCTGGTTTCCGATGTGTGATACAAAGCTTGTATTGATTAAAACCTTCTCTAAAGTAATGGTAGGCTGAAAATGATCCCTCAGTGACTTGCAATGTAGAGCTCTTGAGAATCCACCTTGAGATACAGGGCTGTTTTAAACAGAAAAGAAAATCAGATTGAGTTGCCTCTTTTATATTAAGCTGTGTATGCAAAGCTGATTTATGCTGCTGAGCATACAACACTAAATAAGCCTGGGATTTTTTTTTATGTGCAGAAAGTACATTTAAATAATTATTAAAGCTGTGTGTGTAATAATTCGTCAATCTGTGATAACACAATCACATTTTATGTCTGTCTTCTGTTGTAGATTCTTTCTCAACTATAAATAGCCCAATGCAAGGAAATTCATTTTCTTCACTTTTATATTGTCATGAATATAATAGATATTTACTTTGGTTTCAAAACTTGGCAGACACAAGGGTAGATAATAGTGGTGACTGCCTTCAGACAACCCTTTCCCCCCTCTCCACCCTAGAGTAATCAGGACACCAACCAGAAGATTGTCATATGCAGCAACCCACAAACAGGCTGCTGAGCCCAAGGATGTTTTTACTGGGGCTTTGAGCTTTTCAAAGCATACACTGTTGATAATTGAATTTTAGCAGAGTAAAAGCTTTCTCTGATGAAACATCATATACTTGAGTTTATATATAGGTGTGTAGGCAGGGGGCACTTTTTTAATTGTATAGCTATAAATGATTTAGAGAGACTATTCATATTTCTACTTTACTATGTTTTAGAGGGGGGGAATCCTTTACCTGCGCATGTTTATTCAGCGAATCATTTTCAAAAGTAAACAGTTGAGGTTCCTATGGATTAACGATGCTTTGTTTTTAACACCAAATGAATTAATCAGAAATTGAAATTTGAAATCCCGCCATACATTTGCAGTTAATGTTCCAATCCTGGCAAGAGCTTCAGCTGTAATATGCATTTTGGCAAGTCTGTTAATGGATCAGATGTAAATTATGGATCAGGTGTAAATTAGACTTTTTGTTTATACCTCTTAGGGACATAAATCATTATAGATCACACTTCAAGACCTGTTGTAGATAGATATACCCTTTAAATAACTTTAAAGTGTGTTTTCCAAGAGGAATAAATCTTCAATTATCATTTAATGGGATCGGGGGCATCTTGTTTTTATCAGTATTCTGCCCCCCTCTTCATGCATATGTAAATCGTTGGCAGAGGCATGGCAGAGTCGCTTCATATGTGTGGAGACTGGCTTGAGAGGATGTGCACATCTGAGGTTGCTAGTTGAATGAAGAGTGTAAGAACAATACAGAAGTTCCACATATTAACAATGTAGTCCTATACATGCTTACCTGGGAGCAAGCTCCATTGAACGCGATGCAACGTATTTCTGATTAAACACACACAGGATTGCACTTCATGCTTCATTGAACTACATGGGAGCTAGGCACTTAAGTACTATAGGGAACTTAAGTGCCTTGGGGACAAGGTTTAAGAATGCTTAGCTTGCTCTGTATTGTGTTTACACTTCTGCCCTCTTTCTGGATGAGAAAGGAGTTTCCAGCTAATGAGAACATAAGAATAGCGCTGCTGGATCAAATCTAGGCCTGTTTCTTTGTTTCTTAGCATCCTGCTTCTCTGAAGTGGCTCAGCAGCTGCCTCTAGGAAGCCCACAAGCATTATTTCTCTCCCAGCATTCCTGCCCTTCAACTGTTAGTCAGAAACATAGTGCTGCTGAACCTGAGCATCATGCATAGTCATTGTGACTAGTGGCCATTGAGAGACTTGTCCTCCATGAATTTGTCCAATTCCCTTTCATATCATGTGGCAGTGAATTCCACAGACTTGTAATATGCTGCATCAAGTAGCCCTTCTTGTCCATCCTCAATGTCCTGCCAATCAGTCATCCTAGTACTATGTCCTATGACTAACTGAAGCCCCCCCCCCAAAAAATGGTCCACATTAGTTTGCCCCTTGCTATGGATTAAGCAGGATGTAGAAACTGCTAAACAGGGAGAAAGATCATGAAAGAAACAACAAACTGGAGCTTGATGTGCCTTGATGTGCCTTCAGTCTTTGTATCCTGACCATGCTTTATCTAGAACGTGCCTCTTCCCAACCTGCTGAATCGCTTTGAGACCAGCAGATCCCAGTAACATAATGACTGATAAGAGGTGACAGCACTGTCTTTCCTTTGTCTGTGACCTAACAGAATCACATTAGCAGCCATAATTGCCGAGCCCCAAAAATGACTGGCCTGATTAGCCAGAAAGTATTCACAAGTCTCTGTTAAGGGATGGCTGAGCATGAGGATTAAATACCTTGTTGCATTGCCCAAAGTGGGACATCTAGGAGGATCGAGGACAGTGCAGGGCAGTGATCCCACTCTGGCTTTTGACTGATGTCCAATAAGAATATAGTTGAGTTGATTAGCCTAAGTGTGCCTGTTAACGTTCTGTGGGGAGTTATTGGGTTGCTTCTCAGTTTTATACCCTTATGGTGACTCTGTGCTAATAAATAGATACATTTAAACTGCATAAAATTAATGTGGGGAAATGAATGGGAAGAATCCTCTCTCCAATGACTGCTTTGGAGGAGAAGGGAAGACTCAGCCTCCCTTCGACACTGATGCTATCATTTGGGCTCTGACAAAATCGCAAGGCGTCAAAGGGCATCCTGCCTCTGAGTCCCATTCTTCCCCCTTTAGATACTAAAGAGAGGAAGGGAGGGATTTGACTTTCCTTTGTGCCAGAGATGACCTTCCCCGGGGAGGGGGCAGAATTGGTGGTTTCTTACGTTTTGATTCAGGGAAATGAGCCAAGCTCACTTCCTTGGCAATACAGTTATTCTACCCATTGCTCACTATCCCTCCTCACTCAGGTCTGGTGACTGCCTGTTACCTCTCTGAGAATGTTCCCTAGCAGCAGGATGCATGGGCTAACTCTTGAAAGGGATGCCTTTGAAAGATTGGGCAGAGGCACAGGGAGGCGTTCTGCCCCTCTCAGTATTTTCCTGCATCTGCAGACTTACAATTTAAAGTAGATACGACACACACACAAAATGCAGTAAAAAGAATACTCAGAGGGAGGGAGGTGAAGGAAATTGAAAAGGGCAGATGAAGGTGTGAATGGGTGCATACTTTTATTATTTCCTTATTTTATTTCCTCCCATCCTCCCAGTTATGTCTTCCGAGTCTGTTGCGGTGTTAAATAGTTCGTAAGCAGAATGTGCAGGAGAATGGATAGCAGAAAAAAGAGCAGGGTGAGAAAACAGGCTCAGTTCACAGTTCTGTGCTGGAGGCAGCTTGCTTATTCATCCTACACAGAGACCTAAATAGTCTTGGAACTTTTTCCATACTGTTTTTATTGCCTGGTTGTTCTTAATCGGAAGAGACCATAGAGGAATAGAAGTATATTTGTAATGAAAATGCGCAAACCGATCCAGCAAATGTGCAACCCAGCTAGCACTGGCATTACATTCAGAAGCAAGACGTGTCACATGAAAATATCACTAAAGAGTTGCCCTACTGTATGTTATGTGAGATAGGGATCAACCTGTAGCAGCAAGCTGGAAAGTAAGTAGGTTGTACAACTCATTGCCGTGGGATATGATGGCTGAGTTGCTCTCCGTAGCACAATTTGCCAGATCATCCCTTCAGAATGTATATTTTGGCAAACAGCCTGGCAAACGCAATTGTCCATTTAGAAATCACAATTCAGAGTGTTTCTCACTTGCCGTCTCATCCTGTGCTCTTCTGTACATGTCCCACGGAGTACAGGATGAGCTCTCAGGGAAATCCTGGTGTTGTTGCTGAGAACTGGCCCCACTCCCTGCATCAAACCAGTAGCAGTTGTTTGTGCTAGATCAGAAACGAAGAATTTTCACAAAGCATGACACGGGTGCACCCACCACCACTGAACCCTTATGCCGCCGCCCCCCACAGCAATTAAAGTTCTACAGGTCTGCAACGCCTAACACTAGTGCAGCTTTTGAATACAGATCCTGCAGCAATCTTGCTCAAGGTTTGGCTCTTTTCAGTGCCTGGATAAGATACTGCATACTGTGTACGCAACTTCAAGTTTCATCATGGTAGAAAAGAGAAGTGAATGAATGAATAGCTAAGATGAATAGCTATGAATAGCTAATAGGCAAGAAATTTTCCTCATTGCAGGTGTTGCAGTGCAAGCCACTATATAAACCTACTCTCGAACACCATTGTCTTCAGTATCTCACAAACATGGGCATTAGATATGAGTTTGGAAAGCAGTATAGTGTCAGAATTCACTGGAGGAAGTAATACAGTACAGTACTGTCAAAGGTCACACCCATCTACAGTTTCATGATCTTGTTTAAAAATGTGTTTTCTGGAAATGTTCTTTGCAAGAAAACTGTATCTATCCACAAACAAAATTGCAGTGCTCAGGTTCCCATGGTAATTGGATCAAATTTTTGCAAATTGGGTGCCTAAGTTTAGATACACAGATGTACTTTTAGAGAGCTTTTGACCTTATTTACTTCTGCCTACAAGGATGCTGACAATTGTTCAGAGGATGGACATTTTCAGTTTATGGTGATGTCAAGAAACGAGTTATAGAAATACAAGAACTTGAGGGAAGTGATTTTCTCTCTTCCATAGAACAAAGGTGGGCTATATGAATGTAAACATTTAAAGAGGGTAATTTGTTTCTCTAAAGTCCAGGAAATTTGAGAACAAGAGCATAAAATTGGAAGCTACTCATGCCCTCAGTTAGTTTTTAGGATCTTTTGCTATAAAATGTTGTAGAATGCTTTGGATATTTTGAACTTTTTTCCTGGAATTGATATTAAAGGCATGCCCCGGTATCCACTGGGGTTCAGTTCCAGACCCCACCTTGGATACCTGAAACTGTGGATACTGGGGGACTCCTTTTAAAAGATTGTTGTTGTTCAGTCGCTAAGTCGTGTCCGACTCTTCGCGACCCCATGGACCACAGCACGCCAGGCCTCCCTGTCCTCCACTAGCTTCCTGAGTTCGCCCAATTTCATATTCATTGCTTCGGTGACACTATCTAACCATCTCATCCTCTGTCGCCCCCTTCTCCTTTTGCCTTCAATCTTTCCCAGCATGAGGGTCTTTTCTAAGGAGTCCTCTCTTCTCATCAGGTGGCCAAAGTATTGGAGCTTCAGCTTCAGCATTTGTCCTTCCAGGGAGCAATCAGGCTTGACTTCCTGGAGAATTGACCGATTGGATCTCTTTGCAGTCCAGGGGACTCTCAAGAGTCTTCTCCAACACCATAATTCAAAAGCATCGATTCTTCGACGCTCTGCCTTTCTTATGGTCCAGCTCTCACAGCCATACATGGCTACTGGGAAAACCATCGCTTTGACTATGCGAACCTTTGTTGGCAGGGTGATGTCTCGGCTTTTGATTAAGCTATCTAGGTTCACCATAGCTTTCTTCCCAAGAAGTAAACGTCTTTTAATTTCATGGCTGCAGTCACCATCTGCGGTGATCTTGGAGCCCAGGAAAATAAAGTCTGTCACTGCTTCCATTTCTTCCCCTTCTATTTGCCAGGAAGTGATGGGAGTGGTTGCCATGATCTTAGTCTTTTTAATGTTGAGCTTCATTAAACAAATCTTTTTTTTACCTTGTTGCTGCAAAACCACTGATGTTCCCCTATCTTTTTAATAGGCATCCCGGTATCCTGGGTATCAGTGGATAACTGAAACCGTGAATACAGAATCAGTGGGTACTGGGGCACACATTACAATTGATTACTATACTCAGCTTAGGTGGCTTTTTATATATGACTGAGAGCCCAATCCTATGCCTGTCAGAAGTCCTGTGATTGTCAATCGAGATTACTCCCAGGAAAGTGTGGATAGGATTGCTGCTGTGGACCCAATCCAGTCCAACATTACAGTGCCGATGCAGCTGCAATGCAGCCTCAGGATAAGGGAACCAATGTTCCCTTACCTTGAGGAGGCCTCCATGGCTGACCTCCCACTGCAGAATGTAGCAGATGCCTCATTGGCACAGCTGTGTCAGTACTGGAAAGTTGGACAGGATTGGGCCCTAAATCTGTTAAAAGAAATGTGAACTTTCTTATGCCAAGGGCCATATTTCTTGGTAATTGATATATTCTGTTTTTGTTTTTCTCTTGCAGTTTAAAAGAATGCTCAATCGAGAGCTAACCCACCTATCTGAAATGAGCCGATCAGGCAATCAGGTTTCTGAATATATATCCAACACATTTTTAGGTAAGCACACTATTGTAAAAACTGTACTCTCCGTGCTTTATCCTAATGTTTTTTCCCCCCTTCCGGTCGTCCTCCTCTCACCACTGACATTCAGTAGGGATGATTATAGCAATTCCCACAATGTTGGGAATGTTGTTCATTTCATAGTAAGTTCCATGCAGATAGATAATTGTTACTTAAATAAAAGTCAATGCTTCTATTTTACAACATGGGTTTTTCATCTATATTGTATGCAGCCTTATTGTTCCACTGGACAAATGTCACTCTCCTTCACTGAATGTGTGTGCTGTGAGGATGTGCATAGATATTTTGTACAACTCCTGATGGACACACTCTCCTGGTTCCTTTGCCTATTCTGAGTTGAAGGACCAAACTCTGTACTCAGACCAAACTCTGATTTTACTCTATAGTAAAATCTATTTTAAATATAGTAAAATTTTACTCTTCTCAATTTTAGAAGAATTGATGGTGCAGTACTTCAGTAGTTCCAAAGAAAATGTGATGCAATTAATTCATTAAGATTTGTTGAAACTGGAATGCTGCCTTTCTGTAATATAAATTGTATTCCAGGATACAAGTTCCTTATTCCAGGAACAAGAAAGAAAACATCATAAATAAAAAAGGTCATATTGGTCGGCAACTTGCTTTCAAAGGTCATCCTTCCTTCCAGTGCCCATTCTGATCGTTAAAGCCACAGTCCACAGATGCACACCTGCATCCAGCATCATATACATTAGTTTAATGTTGACACTGCAGCAGTTCTCATGGATGAAGAGGCATGCCAGTTGTTAAGAGCCTTGTCCCTTTGACAGTGGGGAATTCTGTGGCATCAACATCAAGCAGTACTCTGGCTGTGTGCCCAGCTGTGCCCCATACCGACTTATTTCTTTGGATTGCAATTGAAATATACTGGCACACAAAGATGGCCCATTGTTATTCCCTGTGGTGATGCAAAGGCTGATAAACACAACAAAGTCTGCACTCAAATCGATGGTTATTTGGGGGAATGCCTTTGGCCAAGGAACACAGATCAAGAAGAAACGTGGAGAATCCAAAATAAAACAGTATTAGCAAATCCCAGTGTAACCAGAACAGTCACATAAGCATCATTGGTGGTGTGTAGTTTGGTAAAGAAATATTAATGAGTGTGCACCATGTATAAATACTGCAGACATAACTGATATCATTAGTCTGTAATGGGCAACCTGTTCTGTACTAATGCTGCTCTTGCAGTATAGGCAGATGGGGCAGGGCTATCCCACTTAATATAGCCTGTGCAGTGCACAGGTATCCTTGCACCAAAAGACAAAGTATGCCTGGTCCAGGACTGGGACTGTTTGAACCTTGCCTATTGGATTGGGAGCTGCCATTTCAGCAGAGCTAAATTACCCACTTTCAGGCTGCCACTGTGCCGTACCAGGGTGCATGCAAATGGATTATCAGTGCTAGGGCCAGGCAGTTTTAGCTTTTGGCCCGAGAGCATCAGTTGTGCTCTGGAGTTAATGCCAACAGTCAGTGGCGAAGGCAATATAGACAGTCATGAGCAGGGCCGTATTTTCCATTAGGCTGACTAGGCTGAAGCCTAGGAGCCCTGCAAGGACTCGGGCCCATCAATTTGGCACTGTGCCCTAACACACCCTGATGTTGGAGCGCCAGGCCTGAGCCTGGCCTTGTTGCTTATGGCAGACGGCCACAAGCAGTCTGCCCTGGCTGCAGGAAGCTGAGCCGTGGCAATGCGGAGCTTTCGTGAGGTTTCTGCAGCGCCTGAGAGCAGTTGGCAAGCCAGGGCTGAGTGGTGCCTGTGCAGCCGGCTGCTCCACTTCCACAGCCCCACTTCCAGGAGTGGGTCGAATGGATGTCTCTGGGCCGAGCGTGTTCAGTTCACTCGGCCACCTGCCAACCCAGCTCCCAGAGGCAGGCAGTGCATCACAGACACATCCCTCCTTCATCCCCCGCCAGCCAGGGCTCTCTGCAGTGCCAGCTGGACCCATGGCACAAGCTGTTCACTGGCTTGGGAATTGGGGGAGAAGCAGAGGGATGTGGGCAAGGAGTGGAGCTGTAACAAGGTACAGTAACAAGGGCTGGGGGCATGTCCTCCTTTTCCTGAACAGTTTCGGAGGGGTGCCCAAAATGCCTGAAAGCCTAGGGTCTGGCCATGGGTTAATACGCTCCTGGTCATGAATATAATAAGATTCTCTTTTAAGAACTTACTAGAACACAACTTGGCCTCATATTGCCAGAGTTTTGCAAAGAAAATCCTGTTTTCTAGTTAGTTGAGCTCAGTCTGAATTCAATCCACCTCTCTAATTTGGATCAGATGGAAAACTGAATTTCATGTACCCTGGCGGGGAAGTTATCAGCCTAGTTTTAGAAACTGTGAAACCCTGAAATAAGATTGCCTGTGGAGATGACCTACTTAGACGATCCTTCTTGCTCCCACTCACTGAAGAAACTGAGACTTCGGCATCTGTCTGTTTCCATGTAGAAAAAAAATAAAATTGAAGGATATGTACTGCCATCAGCCTACAATCTGTCCTAGCCTACAAAAAAGTATTGAAACAGCTCCAAACCTGTCTCGTGAGGCAGTACAAATCCATTGCAAGAACCAAGTGGTTTTAATAGGGCTTAGAAGCTCATAAATGGGTGCAAGCCTAAAGCTTTAACTCTAATCCAAGTGGTCATGTAACGGTACCATCTTAAAAGGCAGCTGAGAAACTCCCTTATTTAAAAGCAGCACCATGTTCAAATGTACAGTAGCTTCTCCTTTTACCTGCAAGCTCTCCATGTAAAGTTTTGACATGGGGTATTTTCAAGTACACAGGCATTTCTTTGCATTCTAAGATTATCATCATCAGTTTTTATCTACTGTTTTTCAACAAGTTCCCAAAGCAGTTTACAAGCAAAATTAAATGGCTCCCTGTCTCAAAAGGGCTTGCAATCTACAAAGATGCAGAAGAACGTCATCAAACAGCCACTAGAAAAGACACAGTACTGGGGTGAAAAGGGACCACTGCTCTCCCCCTGCTAAATATAAGAGGAGCACCACTTGAAAAAGTCTCTCTTCACCCAGTCATGCACAATCGTGCAGAAGATTGTACCATGAACCTCTCCCCCCCCCCCAAAAAAAAAACTGGGAAAGTATGATTCTGACTCATGAAGCCTCTTGAAAATTATTTCTTTCAGTTATTAGTAAGTCCTTAAATACTTCTAATAGTTTCATCCATAACATGATGAGACTACATTTACAGCTTCAGCATGACAGTTCTGAATCCAGTTTCATTCTATTCAGTACAATTAGCCTATCCTAAAGAAGTGTGATGGGACCTATTAAATGTGTGTGTAATTCTGCAAAGCAATAATTTTGAGCAAGGGTGGCAGGGGATACTTTCAGGGTTCAGCGATGCATCCAGGACTGATAATGTTAGTTGCTCACTTTGAACAAAACCTCATGGAATCCCTTGGCATATTTGAAATCTCCCAAACAGACACTTCCTTTCACTTGAGTTCATCTGACAACTCGCTTTATGATTCTCCCCTTTGATGGTTCTAAACTTTGTACATATGACTGAAGTCATAAACATCAATGCATGCACAGGAGTCATTACTCTTCAGCTACTTCGAGTTTGCACCAGTCACGTGCTCCTTCTTTCCTCCCTGTTTTACTTAATTGGTGATCAGCGGGAAGGAGTGAATGGGTGGGAGGGGGGTTGAGTGCTGCTGGCAAAAGCTTGGTGACATTTTCCCTTGTTTGCGGTTCAGAATTCTCTGCTGCTTCCAGTAAGTGCTAGACCCTTCCGAAAGGTTAACAGAAAGAAAGAAAACAAGCCTGTCAAAGAAAATGATACACCACAGAGATGAAGCTATTAGTCTGTTACACTTTCATTCGTCTTCATTCATCATAGGTGGAACAAATACATGCACACCTCTTAAATGTTCTGGACCTGCAGGATAATTACTGTGGGTTTTTGGTCTTTTCAATTGCGTCTTCCTCCCAGTCCCCCCATACAGAGAAGCTGATTCTATGGCCCTGTTCAGATGGCACAAGTGCATTCAGTGCATATGAGGGTGTGTGTGTGTGTGTGTGTGTGTGTGTGTGTGTGTGTGTGTCCCTATCTGTAAAAAGGCGTCCCCCCATATCCACGGTGGGGATACTGGGCCATGGCTGTATTTATACATGCATCAGCCTGCCTTCAGTTGAATGCATAGAGATCGGGAGTGAGAACTGCAGATGCAATCTGGATTCCCACTCCACCCCCACTTCTAAGCAGTCAGTGAATGTGCAAAAAGGGTCATGGAATTCCTGTGTTGAATTAAACATGGGATACCCCAGTCTGAGCTCCAGCTTCTGTGCATGGAAGAGGAAGAGCAGGGAGCAAGACCATGAGCCACTTCTGATCTCACTGAGGGTGTGGGTTACATCCAGAGAGTTGATCCAACAAATGGTTCTTCAAAGAGTGAAAAACAAGCTGTGCTAAAGATAGAAAATAGAATGGTTTTTAACATCTTTCCATGTCTTGATGAATCTTTCCATACATCTTAATGTAAAACAAAGTAAAAAGCTTCATTTCCCTTTAACCAGTTGTCTTATAAATCACATTATTAATGCCTGTTGCCCTTCACACCATGACAAACATTCCACTCTTTCATGCTGCATGTTGAAGAGCTCATTGGGAGTTAGATTTTTCATAGACTTCCAAATGAGAGTGGAGAGGAGTGAATTTCTCATTAAATTCCTTCATCATTGACCTTTGCTTAGAATAGCTTAAGTCAGACATCATTTTTTAAACTCTGTTTGGGGGGAAAAAAAAGTCATACGATGAAATCCTGACTCTTTCATTTATCTGGGTCATTGCTGTTTTACATCTCTTCCATCTTGTGGTAGTAAAAGACTATAAAAATGACGTACCTGGGATATCGTTTTTCTGTAGTTAGTAAACCTGGCTGCTTATTTCTGGAAAAGTCAGAGCTAAACAGTTCAGCAGCTGAATCGGCTCTGGGCACCACAGCAACACATTTGCAAATACCCATTTGCTTTCCTGATTGCCTGGCAAGATCTTAGGTCTTTGCGAAACTTAAACTTCAGTTTCAATGACATTTAAAATCCACATGTTTTGTGTCAGCTAAACATTTTAAATGTGAAGATTCCTGTTTGTATTAAAATTTCAATTCAGAGAGAGAAGGGGGGGAGTAGTTATTGGGCTTGACATGGGACCATCACTCCCTGTTTGGCTATGGAGGAAACTTTTTGTGTGGTTTTTTCTCTTGGCTTAACCTTCCTCAAATGGTGATTGTGAATACAAAATGCAGTAAGGATATGTTGTAATTCAGAGTGAATAGATAGAACAAGATAGGATAGAACAAGAAAGATCTGCTCTTAAAAAAAAAAGAATTCTGATGTTCAAGGTATTTTTTTTATCCATGTCATTATCTCACATTCCTGTATATAAACCAGTTTTTCTTTTACTCTTTTCAAAGACAAACAGCATGAAGTGGAAATCCCATCCCCAACACAGAAAGAGAAGGAGAAGAAAAAACGGCCCATGTCTCAGATCAGTGGAGTGAAGAAATTGATGCACAGCTCCAGCTTAACCAATTCCAGTATCCCCAAATTTGGAGTCAAAACCGACCAAGAAGATATTTTGGCCAAGGTACGAGCCATGCTAACTGCCGTTGAACACCAAAAACTTGTCGTTCTGCTAGTTCAGGTGACATGAGTGAAGTTTTACAGTTCAGTTTATGCATGATCTTAGCAGTTTTTCCTCTGAAGCAAGGTACCTTTTTTAATATAAGGAGAACTGCTAACCTGGAATTAGGCCAGGTTGAAGTCCCTTGTGATGGCCCAGGGGTGTTGCAAATGCACCATAAAATGTATTTGGACCACTCTCATGCGCCAGCCTCCCTGTCTCCAAGCGTGGTCCAAATGCACTTTATGGTGCATGTGTGACACTCCCGTGTTAGCCCAAGGGGCTTGTGCCAACCTAATTCCAGATTAGGATTGCACCCTCAAAGTCTAAAAAATTAGTTGCTGTGATGTTGAATGGTAGTCTAAGGGACCAATCTTATCAACATTTCAAGTGCCAATGTAGCCTCAATGCAAACCCCCAAGGTAAGGGAATAAATGGTTCCCTACCTAGAGGGGGCCTCCATGATTGTCCCCACCACCCCAGGATGCTGCATTTGCACCATTGGCACAGCTGCATGAAAACTGGAAGGTTGGGTAGGTTTGGGCCATAATAACAGTAGTAGACTGTTGCATATTTGACCTAATATAATTGGAAAACGTGATCTAGATTGTTTTCTGTTTGATCTGACATTAGGAACTCGAAGATGTAAACAAATGGGGCCTCCAGGTGTTTAAAATAGCAGAATTATCTGGAAACCGACCTTTAACAGTCATCATGTATACCATTTTCCAGGTAGGTTCCATGGAAGGCCACTTTCCATTTTGTTTTTCTTTGCAGTCTTTACATGTATTGGTAATGGCAGCTGTTTCTCTTTCCAAAACTCCAGGAACGGGACTTGTTAAAAACATTTAAAATTCCACCAGACATGTTAATAACATACTTGATGACCCTGGAGGATCATTATCATGCAGACGTGGCATATCACAACAACATACATGCTGCTGACGTAGTGCAATCGACACACGTGCTGTTATCAACCCCAGCCTTGGAGGTAAGGAAGTTTACAGCACGTCAAGGGAAAAAAAACGAACCCAGGGAATTTGCTTGGCCTTACCTGCCGAAATC
>JAJKFI010020442.1:0-19853 GCA_029204185.1 Lerista edwardsae | reverse complement strand
GATAGATAGATAGATAGATAGATAGATAGATAGATAGATAGATAGATAGATAGATAGATAGATAGATAGATAGATAGATAGATATCTGAAGGGGCAATATGCAATATCCTAATTTTTTCCTGAGCTTGAAGAAAGCAGTAAGATCATAGCTTATTACAAGTGATCATCACAAATTTTGAGTCCTAAATATACAGTATTTGCCTGTATGTAAATTCCCAGTTCACCTGTTAGCAATCATTGATAGACCTATTCATTGATTTCTTGCATGAATGAATGCAAGTACCATCACAGATCAGTCGCATACAGAGGACATTCATATGACCCAGTGGCAGTGCTCTTCAGTGGTCTTCAGTGATGCTCTTCAGTGATTGCCGTGCATACATTCAGCTGAAAATCCTCAAGTCCTCCTCTGTCCCTCCCACTCCACTGTGTGATGCACCACTCTCCATTGGGAAGAGCAGAGGCTGGTGCATCACCTGGTAAGGGCAGGCCCAGCATTTGGCACACTGTCTCAGGCACCGGAAAGTCTCAGACCAGTCCTGAATCCTGTTGAGTAATATAGTTAGGAAGCTCATCTTACAGCCTAGTCCTGATCTGCCTTCATGGGTCAATGTAGGTCTGAGTTGACCCATGGCAGCTGAGAAGGCCTCAACATGCCAAAACTCCCCCACAGGATACAGCAGAAGCTGCACTACTGCTACTGCATTGGCGCTAGGGGAGTGACATACAGTAGAATTGGCCTGTTAATGTTCAGAGTGCTCCAGAGCGCATTAGTGGGTCAGAGCTCAGCCAAAGTTGGATGGCGTCAGCATTTCCACTGCTATTGTTGTGTTTGCATGCTTTTAATAGAATGAGGGGGAAGAAGGATGGAAAACAGAGAGTGGAAGTAAGGGAGGGAAAAGGACAAACAGAACAAAGAAGGAAAAGCGTGTGTGAAATGTGAGAAAGGAAGCCGTACTAATAAGAACCTAAGAACATAAGAAGAGCCCCACTGGATCAGGCCAAAGGCACATCTAGTCCAGCTTCCTGTATCTCACAGTGGCCCACCAGGGGCTAAGGGAGTTCAGTAGACAACAAGATGCTTGCATCCTGTTGCCACTCCCTTGCACCTGGCATTCTGAAGTAGCCTACTATTAACATAAGGAGGTTGCCCAACCCATCATGGCCTATAGCCTGCAATCAACTTTTCCTCCAGAAATCCATCCAGTCCCCTTTTATAGGCATCTAGGCCAGATGCCATCACCACCTCCTGTGCCAAGGAGTTCCATAGCTTAATTACCTGCTTGGTAAAAAAGTATTTCCTTTTATCTGTTTTAACTTTATCTAGCACTCAATTTCAGTGGATGCCCCCTGCTTCTGTTATTGTGAGAGAGGGAAAAGGACATCCCTCTATTGACTCTATCCCTCCCGTGCATAATTTTATATGTCTCAATCATGTCCTCCATCAGGCGCCTTTTTTCCAGACTGAAGAGCCCCAAATGCTGCAGTCTTTCTTCATAAGGGAGGTGCCCCAGCCCCATAATCATTTTTGTCGCTGTCTTCTGCACCCTTCCCAGCTCCACTATGTCCTTTTTGAGATGTGGTGACCAGAACTCTAGATGTGCCCTTACCATTGGCCTTACCGTACTAGAAGGAGGAGGTATACAGACGGAGACATCCATTATGTATGGTTTTAAAACACGGTTCCCATATTTCATTCTGGGGCTAAAGGTGGGTCCTGGGGTCGAAAAGGCTGGAGAATACTGCTGCAGAGGATGACTGGTGTCACTTTACCGAAGTTAATGGTTGTATGAAAACTTGAACTGGGTGCTGATAAATACAATGTACACTCTCCCCTATATAGAGGGTAACCTCCATGGAGTTCAGGATGATTGGAGTTGAAATATTCATAAAGAGACTGGATCCTGTTTCATATGGAATATCAATTGTATCCGTGATCCAATTCTAAATTCCATCTTATGTCAAATGTAGGGTTTGGGTTTCCTTTTCTGTTTGAACCATTTCCCATGTTCAACCTGCAATTTTTGTTTTTTGTTGTAAATAAAAATGTATACAGGGGTCCTGCCTTATCTGTACAGTAGGTCTGACATCCATGGATTTGAGCTGGTGCACAACTCCGGTGAGGTCCGGTGGTATTCTGAAGCCTGCAGAGGCCTCACAGAGCTACCTCAGAAGCCTGAAGGTGTTTAAAGGCGACTTCTGGTTTTTAGTGAAAATGGAGTCACCTTCAAATGGGTCTGGGTGGCTTTCTGAGGTCTGCAGAGGCAGTGGGCAGATCCACACAGATTTTGTGGGCTTCAGAATGCCTCTGGGCCTGACCAGAGCTCTTCTCCAGTTGGGTTCGGAGGGTGGGGTTGTCCAAAAACCATAGATTTGAATATTTGCAGCTTTCCTTATCCATGGTGGTTCAACCTCCATGGATAACGTGGGGGCATCTGTACTGCGCTCTTAATAATATGAGCAGCTGTTCACAGATCCTTTGGGCCCAATCCTATGCAGTCCTGGTGCAGTCCAGCGGAACCAAAACAGCCACCACTGTATCCTGCAGGGCCAGAGCAGCAGCTGGAGGACTCCTTTGAGGAAGGGAACATTGATTCGCTCTCTAGGGCTCTAGCAGCCCCAATGGGTCTACTTGTAGCTGCACCGCTATTTAATGGGCACAGAACCAAGGAGACCCATATTAGGATCCAAGGCTCGGGGGATATAAGATCTAGCAGCAGCCTCTTCCACCAACCCCGCTCCTCTCTCAGGTCCAATTCCTCCTCCGACCCACCTGCCCTCTGCCCAGTTTCGCCCCCTTCCCGTCTTCCTCCCACCTAGAATATGCCTCCCTACCACTTAGCAAATAAGTGGCGCTGCCCAGGCACAGGATTGTGCTGCCCATCTTCTTGCTGATTATGTCTTGCACAGCAACTCTTTGCAGCACTATTATTTTTCCTTTAGACATAAGTGAATATTTGCTACCCCTTTGACTATTAATAATCTGATTACTATTGCCTTAATTACCTATTCCTCCCTTTTTCTTCAGGAGAAGATCTGGCTCACAGACTGGGTAATGGGGTCAGTGCACACTTGCCCTCAGCTGTCCTGGGGAGGGAATCATTGATTCGAGAAATCTACAAAGAATTCCTTGCCATTTTTTTGGCAAGGGGGTGGAGGTGGCGTGCTAAATTTTGCAAGGACCCTTACGTTGCTGTGCAAATCGCTCCTCTCCCTTGCAGCAGTAGCCAGGAAGCAATGCCAAGGTGTGGCTTTCCCCATGAGGATTGGCTACAACAGTGAGGGAGAAGAGCAATTTACATGGCAAGGACAGGTTCCTTGCCAAACCTAGCACTCCACTGCCCCTCTGCGGGGAACACTACTGTTCGCCTTCCATAATTTCTACCCACACATCTGCTGCTGCTAACAATTGAGATCTTTCTAAACCAGTGGGTCTCAAATCTTTTGGCACCAGGACCCACTTTTTAGAATAAGAATTTGTCCGGGATACACTAGAAGTGATGTCATGGCAGGAAACGTCATGATTGTGATGCCAGAGCCTGAGAACGCAGCAATAAGTTGGGTTATTTCTCAGCCATTTTCCAATAGCAAAGTGAAGCAGAAAGAAAATAGCCTATTTACAACGCTGACACAAGAAAAAACAACCACACAGCCCTCCCCCTTTCCAGCATCCCATCTTCCCATAGTTTCAATACGGCTGCTCTAAGTGCTTCACAACCCGCCTGAAATTGGCTCGCGACCCACTGGTGGGTCCTGACCCACAGTTTGCAAACCACTGTTCTAAATTTATCTCCGTTTGGATAAAAAAGATTGGGCACTGCCTTCTCTAAAAATCCAAATCACTTTCTAAAGCAGAAGATGGGGATAGGAGAAGTTACCCAAGTCTGAAACCTTTTCAGCCAATGGCCAACAGCACCAGTGGTGGAGTCCAGTGGCTCTACCTGGAAATTGCCCTGGGGCTCTGAACTGGTCTGTGTTCTCTGAGGGGAAATGCTGCTGGATCCTGAAGTACAGCTCTGCCAGCTATCAGGAAGTGAAAATGAGACATTTCGAGAAACTCTCTGAACAGCTGTCACTTCGCTTCTCACAATAAAAAAAATGAAACTGATGACATAGATGTAAAAGGACATTGTCACAAGGCCTTATGTCTTGTGCGTCAAAAGCAAATGTCTTGGCTTTGTGTAGAGGCAGCAGGAGGCCATTATCCTGTATCAACATTTCAGCTCCATTCATGTTACGTCTAAATTAGCTGTGCTGCTCAGATGTTCGGGGAGACCAGGCTGGGCATCAGCCCACGAACCAAATATATGCACTTCCAAACTGATTTTTATAAAGAACTGCTTGACAATATAACCTGTAATGACATCTTGTTCTTAAATATAGGCATATCGTGTATATTAATAGTCCTTAACTTTGATATCCTGCTCTAGAGTAGCCACAAAATTAGCACCAGTCATCAATGAGACAGGCATTCCCACATTGAAGAGAGGTGGTTGGGGTTGAGAATATAGTAGCACGGCCTAAAGCAACTTCAGGAAATTATGCTTTAGCGCACATTCTTCATCAAAGTGTTAGGGAACTGGTATAATGAGCTCCCAGTAGTCCACCCCAAAATGAGAGAGGCTGCTGTGGTATACACTAGCTCAGTGGTTCACAAACTGTGGGTCACGAGCCAATTTCAGGTGGGTCGCAAAGCACCTGGAGTAGCCCTATTGAAAATATGGGAAGATGGGATGCTGGAAAGGGGGAGGGCAGTTTTGCTTGTGTCAAGATTGTAAATAGCCTTTTTTTCTTTCTGATTCACTTTACTATTGGAAAGTGGCTGAAAAATAACCCAACTTACTGCGGCATTCCCAGGAAAACAGCAGGCTCTGGCATCACAATGATGGCACTTGTGGTCATGTCATCTCTTCCCAGACCAATTGTCATTCTAAAAAGTGGGTCTCAGTGCTAAAAAGTTTGAGAACCACTGCACTAGCTAGACAGAGCCAGCCCACCCATGAGGCAGATATAGGGGCACGTGTCTCCATCTGCCAGCCTCTGCCTGTCTTAGACACACTTCCTCTTTTCTCTGTACTGTTCTTCCTGTTTGAATCCAGGGAATGGGAAGAGAAGAAGGAGTGACCCGGTGGGAGCCCAGCCCAGTAGCATAGTGGGGGGTGGGTACCTGGGGCCAGGTGACACAGTGACACCTTCATCATAGCATCCTCCTTGCACCTGTGCTGTCCTCCCCTTTCTCCATGCACACATGGCCCCAGCCCCAGAAACTTCTCCATTTGGAGCTGTACAAGGACAAGGGTGGGAAAGAGGGCAAAATTAGAGGCTCTTCATGTGCACCTTGGATAAGCATCGTCCCCCCTCCCAGTGAAGACACCACCCCAGCGAACTTACACCACTGGCCCATCCAGAGTTGTCTGTCAAAATATGCATTTGGATCTGCTCTTAGAGTTCTTAAAACACCTGTTTGAACCTTAACTCCAGATATCAGAGGACCATCTGGATGAGCAGGGATCGAATCTCCCTTGCAAATCCATTTCTGATTTTTTTTTTCCTTTCGACACAGTGAAGATTTAATAGCAAGGTATGAAGGCATGTTTTTAAAGCAATAAGTGCCTTTTCTGACTGCCTGCCTTTCATTCTTCCGTAGGCATGAGTCACTGAACTGCAGCTGCTGTTATTAATACATTGCCCTGCTGCAGCACCTCCAAATGAAGATCTTAAAGCTCTTGAAACTCCATGGCAAAAACTCTGGTGAAGCAGGTAGCATTGTTCCCATTTCACAAGGGGCGGGGAGGCAACCAGAGAATAAAATGGATTTGTTCAGCAGTGCACAGAAAGCCTGAATGGCTTCGTAGCTTCAAGAACAGAAATGGTCTTAATGAGTCAGCCCAGTAGCACATCTTCTTTGCCTGGCACTGCCTGGAAGTGCGGTGCTAGCCCTCAAACCTATGGTCTTTCGAACAAAGCTCTTTCTGGCTCTGATGCCCAAAATTCCCAGTAGAGGATGCTAATAACTGGACCGGAAATACAGTATTTCCTCTGCCATTACAGGCTCTCCAGTGGTTTCTGGCCTGCGAGCTATTTTCCGGTAGCCTGGGTGTGATCAGAGGGAATGTCCATTAATTAGATTGGACTACATTCAGAAATGAACTCAAAAGAGTAAAAGGGCCTCCTTTTATGGGAAGAGAGAAATGAGGGGCAGTACCTTGAGATCTGTATCTCTGGAGAGCCTCAGGCCACATGTGCCTGAGTTTTGTTTTTGAGCACTAATGTAAATTCTTTTTCTTCCTTCACCTTCTTCTCCATTGTCCTTTACCCGCCAAGTCACCTGTCCCTCTCCCTCATCTTCTGAGCCATTCACAGCTTCTGAACCAGCTCTCCGAGCCGTGAATAGCACTGAAGGCAAGGGGAGAAGCCACTTTACACAGGAGCTCAGGCACCTGCAAAACTTAGCATCTTCCCCCCACCCCCAGGAACACCTCTGCTTGCAACCCACCTAGCGGGTCCCAACCCACAGTTTGAGAAACATTGGTATAGAATCAAGGTATTAGTACTAAAATGCCATTGAGCAGTATGTAGGATATGATTAGCATTTAATACTAACCAGGCCAGTTATTAGTGCAGTTTGATGTCATCAGCTGAGAAATTCTGTACTTTTCCAATGTACCCTTTTTGATTCATCAATATCTTCCCTGTATCTCTATTTTCTTCATTCATTTGCACTTTCCCTTCGAGATTCAAAATCCAATTTCCTCCCTGAACACAGGGCCATATTAAAACAAGATTACCTACATGAAAGGCAAAACACCAAATTACGAGCTGTTTGAGATGGGTGTGTCAGGAAGTGGGATGGGATTCAGAGCACATCCAAATTTCTAAAATGTTTCTATTCTCTTTGTTTCCTCGCCACCCACCTCATACCCAGGCAAAATTATCAGAAACACAACATAAACAGTAAACACAATTCTCTCATAAGAACACAAGAAAAGCCCTACTGCAGTGGCTCTCAAATTTTTTAGAACGGGACTCATGTTTAAGAGTAGCACTCATGTTGGGACCTATCTAAAATGATGTCATTAACCTGGAAGTGATATCATAGCTGGAAGTGACATCATTAAGCAGGAAATGCTGTCATTGTGATGTAATCAAATGACACACCTGGAATACAAACTGGCATTCTTGGACTGCAGCAACTGCACCACCATGAAACATCTCTGACAGAAAGCATGATTAGGTCAAAAATATTATGTAAAAGCACTGAATTAAAAAATTATTTTTTTTAAAAAAAAAACCCTTACTTGACAGTAAGGATTAACTGAAAATTCAAACTGTTAACACTCACAACAAGAATATAGCAAGAGTAAGGTCTGTAGCTTCCAAGATGGCTGCTTCCAGCTTTCCACGACCCACCTGACATTAGGTCGTGACCCACCAAGTGGGTCCCAACCCACAGTTTGAATAACATTGTTCTACTGGATCAAACCAAAAGCCTACCTACATCATCCCTTTTCCCTTTTCCATCCCTGCCTCTGGGAAGCCCACAAGCAGAAAGCATATTTCCCACCCGCCATTACTCCCCTGCAAATGGTATTCATATTGCTGCTGAACCTGTAGATAATATACAGGCATCATGACTAGCAGACATAATTAGACCCCTTCTTCAATAAATTAGCAGTTAGCTAACCATCCAAGTTAGCAACCATCACCACATGTTACGACAACAAATTATGCATTGTGTGGAAAAAATATCTCTTATTTGTCTATCCTAAATATACACATAGAGCCACCTTGATGCCCCAATATGTGGTAGTTAGGCAGAGTAAAAATTATTTAAATAAATAAATAAATCTATTTCCCACCTATCAGTTTCATGCTGATGCCAATTTTTGAAGGAGAAAAACCTCCCTCTATCTCCTCATGACACCTCACACAGTATTATAAATCTAAGGATGCAATCCTAACCTGGAGTTAGGCTGGCAAAGTTAGACCAGCAAAGTTTGGCTGGCACCAGGGACACCATAAAGTATGTTTGGACCACTCTCAAAGAGGGCAGCACACAGATATGCACCATCCTCCTTGACTCAGAGAGTAGTCCAAACATGCTTTACAATGGTCCTTGTGCCAGCCAAACTGTGCTGGCCTAATTTCAAGTTAGGATTGCACCCTATGTTGTGTTCCTATGGGGTGGGCATGGGGACAAAACGCTAAGTTTTGAAGGAACCTAAGCTCCTGTGTAATGTGGACCTTCCCCCTTGCTTCCAGAGCCATTCACAGCTCAGCGAACTGGCTTGGAGGCTTTGCTCTCCAAACCATGAATAGCTCTGGAGGCGAAGGGATGGGGCCATGTTACAAAGAGCTCAAGCTCCTGAAACAGTGTTTCCCCCCCCATAAGAACTCCTCTGGTTGTGTCCCCCTTCCAAATTATTTTCTTTTCTAAGCTGAAGAGCCCTAAATGTTGTAGCCATTCCTGATAACTAAGATCTTCCGGTCCTTGGATCATTTTGATTGCCCTCTTTTGCACTTTTTCCGCCACTACAATATCCTTCTTGAGGTGTGCTGACCAGGACTCGCTCCAGTTTTTTTTCTTCTCCAGAGTTCTAGGCAGGGTCATATATAGAATGCACATCCACATAACTGTCATCTTGGTATTAGCCAAGTATTGTGTTTGTGTGCAATTCAGGAATCACAAACAGGCCAATTTATTTTTTATTTTTTATTTTTTGCAGTAACTAAAATATTGATATTTAATTTTGTTCTATTGGCAGCTCAAAATTATTTATGCAGAAAGAGGCTTCAATCCAACTACTTTGATTTGATTGGTGTATGAACCAGGTTGGAAAGATTTGTCCAATATTAAAACCAAAGGCAGACAGCTATTCAGTTTGGATTTTCCAAGGCAGTTGTGCATACATTTTCCTTTCTTTTTATAACTTGCCTAACTGATGGCCCAATCCTATTTGGAGCTCATGGTGGCAGAGAGATCCACCATGGTAAGAACAGTACGAAAGCTGTTCTGCCATTTTGTAGTCTGCAGCTGCTGCACAAACACTTGAAGGCCACATGCAGGTGACAGCTGGTGAGTGAACATCCTCCATTCTTCACCAGAGCAGTTTGGTGGGAGGGGAGGACTGGGGGCAGTTTGGGGGGCCAGGTTTGGGGCAGGAGGAGGAGGATCTCAGAGGTCCTATCTCCTCTATCTGACCCAGATCTGCCCTGGAGACTCCTTGGACTTACGCCTGCAAAAGAGCGGGTATAGGTCTTAAGAGACCCTCTGGAGACCAAGCAGTCTCCAAGGAGATACATATAAAAGGTATTTTGCGTACCTCTCCTAAGCTGTCTGGTCTCCACCCAGCCCATAGCATGCAGCATGTGCTCTGTCAGCAGGTGATAGACACTGGACTCCAACAAGCCATAATCATTCCACTTGGATCCAATAGTACTCATTAAACAATGCTCATTTAACTAACAATGCTCGTTAAAACTTCAGTGAGAATCCAATTAAGGGTGCAATCCGAACCTGGAGTTAGGCCGGCACAGTCAGGCCAGCAACGTTTTGCTGGCACCAGGGCCACCGTAAAGCACGATTGGACCACTCTCGGAGTCAGGAAGGATGGAGCACATCTGTGTGCTGGCCTCTCTGAGAATGGTCCAAACATACTTTAAGGTGTCCCTTATGCTGGCCAAACTTTGCTGGCCTAACTGTGTCCACCTAACTCCAGGGTAGGATGGTGCCCTAAAATGCTCATTTTAAAATGTTTATCTAAAACTGATAAACCCATGTTTATAACTTATTAATAGGAATTATTATTATTATTATTATTATTATTATTATTATTATTATTATTATTATTAATAATAATAATAATAATAATAGTAGTAGTAGTAGTAGTAGTAGTAGTAGTAGTAGTAGTAGTTACAAATTGTAGGTGGCCACTTTGGTCCCTTGGAAGAAAAATCCACAATCCCTTGCTTTATTTAGGACTAACCCAAGCATAATGCAGTATCAGCCCGTGAGATTTTGAGTTCTGTAGAACCCTTCATCAGACAGATGGTAAGCAAAAGGATGGAGGGGGGTGAGGAGGGGGGGCACATTGTGTGAGCCCAGGTGGTTTGTAGTTTAAATTTGGAACAGACTTCCAAGATGTGATCCATCTTCAATAGGGCAGCGACAATGAAAGCAAAAATGGCATATTCTGGAAACAGACTCTAGAAATTAATTCAGAAGTTAACACGGTGTGTTTGTATGTGAAGGGTCTCAGGGCGCAATCCTAACTCCCTTTCCAGCACTGGGGTAAGGGCAACGCAGCTCTGCGGTGAGGGAACAAGATTTTTCATACATTGAGGAGGCCCCTGTGAGTATTATTCTACTGCAGAATGCAACACATGCCCCATGGGCACAGCTGTGTCAGTTCTGGAAAGGTGGTTAGGATTGTGCCTTCAAAAACAAGACACTACACAGTGGCTACAGGCAACATGGGTTATGGTCCTGCCTCTGGGTTACAGTCCAAAATGATGTGAAAGGGACAAAAGGAGAAAGGAAGGGCAGTGAATAGCTATCAAAGACTCAGGAGAAAAGGTGCATATTCATAAGCTCTTTAAGCACTTGCAAGGGGGAAGGGAAGAGGAATGGATACTGGGCTGTAGTGAGATCCAGGTCAAAAGGGCATCGGACGAGAAAATACAGAGGCATGAAATAGAAGAAGTAACCTGAGAGTTAGCCAAGAGGGAAGTACTGGCAGAGTGAAGACAAGAAGAGTGCCAAGAAAGAGAAGGACAAAGAAGCAAAGGCAGAGAAAAGAGAGGACAAAAGCCGGGCCAGGCTTAAGCCAATGTGACCAATGTCATCAGATGGGGCCCCACACTTTGGGGGCCCCTGCACCAGCACCGCAAGCATATCGCCTGCTGCTGCTGCTGGGATCTCTATGGGCTGTACGTCAGTGGGGTGAACAGAACAGCTTTACTTTGGGGCCTCCCACTTGTCCCTGCCTCTGCACTGCCCAAAATGGGACTCCTGGAAGCAGTTGGCGGTGACATCATCATGTCACCAACAACTGTTTCCAGGTGTTGTGCGTGGCAGCACAAGCACTTTTCTTGGTGAGTGGGGGGCCCCATGGGGAGGGTCGGGGGCCAGCGGGAATGCCCCACATTGGACCCTGACACTCCTGGAGTTGGCCCTGGACGAAAGAGTGAACGAAAGAGGGACAAAAGATTGCTCCCCCCATCTGCGAAGGCTTCAGTTCCATTTTTTTGTGTTAACAGGGTTCCCTTATTCTCCTTCACTCCTTGATCCCAGACAATCTGGGATCATGCAATGACTGTGCTGCAATTTATATCATTCACTGATTAGACTATGGGGTGACATAAGTGAAGGCAAAGTAGCTACAACACTCTGAAGCCCTGATCCAGTGCTAGTCATGCCAGAACGCATGCTAGAATGCTCATTTATATGTCAATCGGAATGCATAGCCAAGCCCAAATCCCTTTGAGAGCAATATCATGCCACAATTCACATCCACACACAGATGCACATTTTGATGTATATCCAAATGCACAGTATAATGCACATCTGGGCTGACAGTCCCGGTTGCCACATTGCACTGCATTGCCATGGTGCACAAAACAAAGGGAGAAGACCTGGATTTTAGGGGCAAAGAAGACTTGTTCTTTTTCCCCAGTGAACACTGTCACTCAAAAACACTTTCGCTTTTTGGGCACCCACCAAAAATAACCAAGCATGGGGATCTGCTTTCCAAGGGGTGCAAAAACGTTCATGAAAAGTATCTCTCTCCCTTCAGTTCAGGTTTCATCTTGGGCATGATAGGAGTTAACAACCCATCCCCCTTTATCCTACCATACAGAGAAAGGGAAAACAGAGGAGGTGGACTCGAGGGAGCTCAGCCTGCACTCCTAGTAGTACCAGAGCCAGCGCTACATTTGTGCGTAGGAGGGCATGCTCATTCCAAAGCAAAGGCAGAGTTCTTGCAACCAGTAGCTAGGGAGGTTTAAAAACTGCAACCTGTGTTCTATTTTCCCCCCACATTTCTGGTGTTGTGTTTTTTTTTTAATAAAGTCACTATTTTTCAGCAAATCTGTATGTTCTGGGCTTTTATATGATGCCACATTTATATCTCTGTAAACAGGGCAAATGCTCTAACAGCTCTCCTGAGACTACATTTGAATTTATTATTGTGATACAGACTTTAAAACGTCATTGGCCTGTAGTATGTAATGTTAACACTAAAATACAACCTATATAGCAGCAGCGTGCATGCGTGTAGGGGCAGCAAGTGAAGCAGGGATATCCCACCAGGGTTCTTCAAAAAAGGCCAATGCCACCACTGTGATTGTGCAAACACAGCCCTTGCACTCTGAGCAGCTAATGCAGATGTGCTGTAAGTGTTTGCAGGATCACAGCCACTACAGTGGTGGTTGCAGCACTTTTAGAAGGAAGCTGGTAGGGCAGTTGTGCCTCACCTTCCACCCACACGCTGCTCATCCTCACCACATAATTTCTAGACAAGTGGTTCTCAAACTTTTTAGACCAGGACCCACTTTTTAGGATGGCATGCATGCCGGGACCCAGCCGAAGTGATGCCATCAACTGGGAAGTGATGACATAGCAGGAAGTGCCCTCATTGTGACATAATAAAATGATTCCACTCTTGGAATGCAAACTGGCATTATTGGACTGCAGCAATTGCACAACCATGAAACATCCCTAAGCAAAAGCAAGAGTACGACAAAATATTATGTAAAAGCACTGAACTAAAAACCAAATGTTTAAACATCCTTACTTGAAAATTCAAACTGTTAACACTCACAAAAGGAATATAGTAAGTCTGCAGCTTCCAAGATGGCTGCTCCCAGCTTTCCACGACCCAGGTCACAACCAAGTGGGTCATGACCCACAGTTTGAGAAACATTGCTCTAGACTCTGCAGTCCCCCAAAATCCTATAAGAAACCAATGGGCAAATAGCAAATGATCTGCTGCAGATCATATAACATATCCCTCTTCCTCGCCTGCTTAATGTAAATTTTCAACCCTGCAAAAGGTAGGGTGGGATATTTCTTACCTTTTTCTTAGACTCTCTCTCACTCTCTCATTCTCTTTGATGGCAGATTTCACAATGCTTGCTGTAGCTTATTACAAGGTGTAACAATCCAGCAATGGGCATCCTTTATATGACTGATGACTCAATGTTATGATGATTTCAGACATTATATAACATCATAGAGCTTGTTGGATTGCTCTAGTCTCAGAGAGCAACATGTTTAACAGTTATTGTGTTATTTTGAAAGTTACTCATTAACTTTGATTCACATACTTTTTCATAACACTTCACTGATAGTTCATCAGCTTCTCTTATGTGTAGTGAATGATGGGTCACATGTGGCAGTTGCAGTTATATGCAAACCTGGTCCCTACATATGCTAATAAATTTAAACTATCTCACGAAGCGATAGACCCTTTCAAAGCAGGACCTGTGACAATATGGGGGAATCAACATCTGTAACTAGAACTCAGTGATTAGCCTGTCCTTGAGAAATCGTTTAAAGAAATAAATCCATGAAGGTGCGTTATTAAATAGGCTTCTCTGATGGAAGCTCGACTGTTGCAGTGATCCATCTATTCTTGACACATTTATCCATTTTCTGAGGGTTGCTTTTCACAGGACTGCTTTTTACCCATTGCTTTGGGAAAGGAACTACCTAACTACCTGATCAGGCAGGAAGTGACAGATTTCTGGAGGAAAAGTCCATCGTGGACTATAGGCTATGATGGGTTGTGCAACCTCCTTACATTAAAAAGGTAAAGGTTTCCCCACGACTGAATGGTCTAGTCATGACCGACTGTAGGGGGCGGTGCTCATCTCTGTTTCAAAGCCTATAGAGCCGGCGTTTTGTCCGAGGACAAGCTTCCGTGGCCAGCATGACTCTACGCCGTAGTGCATGGAACACCATTACCTGCCCACCGAAGTGGATTCTACTTGCATTTAGGTGCTTTTGAACTGCTAGGTTGGCAGGAGCTGGGACAAGCAACGGGAGCTCACTCCGTCGCGCAGTCTTGAACTCCCAACCTTCCGGTCGGAAAGCCCAGCAGCAGTGGTTTAACCTGCTGTGCCACCACATCCCTTACGTTAGTAGTAGTCTATTTCAGAATGCCAGGTGCAAGGGAGTGGCAACAGAATGCAGACGTCTTGTTGTCTCATGTGCTCCCTGAGGCATCTGGTGGGCCACTGTGAGATACAGGAAGCTCAGCTAGATGGGCCTTTGGCCTGATCCAGCCGGGGTCTTCTTATGTTCTTAAGTGCTTTCTTCCTTAGGTTCATGTTCCTATGAACATACACAGAGACTTGTGTTATAGCACAGAGAAGAAGGGGTGACAGTGATGTCAGTCAGATGACTGGTGAATGGCTGCTAGTTGGACAACCCGTGCTCTTTCGGTCTACTTTGCTTTCTACCGTTGCCCCACCCCCACCCCATCTCCTGTCTGAGGGTGCAATCCTAACCTGGAGCTAGGCTGGCACAGTTTGGCCGGCATAAGGGACACTGAAAAGTCTGTTTGGATCACAGTCAGAGGGGCCAGAACATAGACGTGCGCCATCCTCCCTGACTCTGAGAGTCAGAGTGGAATGTGTGTATTGGGGGGAGATAAATTGAAAGGGAGGAGGGCAGAACAATCTCCCCAAGGGAAGGGAGCAAATGCCAATCACAAACAAGACATGCAGAAGTAATGGTCAGTAAGGCTCCACCACCCCCACCCCCACCCCCACCCCACCCAGGCCAAGGCACCAATCGGCTGCCTATAAAATCATACCTCAGCCACATGCAGTAGAGCAATCTGGGCAAGATCAGCCTGCACACAACAAGCAGCACACACACCAGATGCTTATGCTTATGCTGTCATGCTTATCCACCCTTACTGATATTATCATTGGTGACAACCTCATTAGCTTCTCAGGAGTTCCCAGGGTCCTCCAAAGCACAATCTGAAAGGCAGTGAATAACATGTTCCCTAACATGTGCACATTTAGCAAAGCTTATACAGTCTTGATCTTCCAGCTACTGAATGTATAGTCATTTCATTAAAAAAAAATTGGTACAATTACAAATGCTACAATTACCTACTCACATGGCACAAATCCATACCAGTTAAGATTCAGGTTCAATGGAGTGGCCACAGGATGCAGGCATCTTGTTGTCTTGTGTGCGCCCTGAGGCATCTGGTGGGCTGCTGTGAGACACAGGAAGCTGGACTAGATGAGCCTTTGGCCTGATCTAGCAGGGTTTTTCTTATGTTCTTAAACCTATCATTTTTATGCACACAGAAAGGACAAACAATAAATACGTTAAACCTGATCTGTTGAACATGATCTAATGACAAGATCTAATGATCTAACCCTTCTCAACAAGAAAGTAAGCCAATGTGTAAACTAAACAAAAGTAGAATCTTAAAAATGATGGATAAGATATAACCATACAAAAGCACAGAATAAAAATTAAGTAAGTGAGAGAACTAAGAAAAAAGAAAAAAGCCTACTTTGATTAGTCTGTAAAGCTAAAAATTATAATAGAAGAAATGGATTTCCTGAAATGTTATTTCATATTGCTATAAAATCTGAAATCTTTCCATTCTAAAAGTGTATTGGTCAGTGTTTGGGTTATTCTTGATTTATTGCATTTAAGTCAATTCCTTAAATTCAACAACCACTCTCTAAATTTAAAAAGAGTTACTGCCTTCCAGTACTATAATACTTGTAGCTATTGTGATTGTATGAAATACAACCAGAGGCTCCATGGAAATGGAATCTTTACCTCATACTTGCGTGAGAAAGAACAAGCTTAATTCAATATTGAGATTAACATTCAAAATTTAAGAAGTCAGAGAAGTGACTTTAAGAAGTGATATTTGCTTCCAAAAACTGCCGTATTTTTCCACAGAACCACCAACAGTGGAAGAAATGGACTACAATTTTTTTTCATTTCATTTCCAGCAATTTCCCTTACATTCTGGATTAAATGTTGAAAGTCTTAGGAGTGATAGGTACTACAAAGACATAAATGTATAACAATTTTCTTTAGAATCACAGAGGTTATGTATTTGGCTACACCAAACCAGATAGTGTTCCAATCAAGTTAAGCCAGGCTAAATATCTGTAAATATCCATAAAACGTTGGATTTTCTACCAGTTGGTGATAAGACAAAATCTTGATACTGTCTTTGTATATTTCTTTTCAAATTTTGACCCATCTATGAAACACGCCCAGACCTATATTTTCTTCAAGATAAGACAGAAATATTGGAGTTTGACTTGACAGAAGATTACAAATAAATATTTTATAGCCAATAAGACTTGGTCTTACTGTCACCCAGAGTGAACACTTCCAAAAAACCTTAGAAAAAGCTTGTTTTAATTTTAATACCATTACTGTCTTCAAGAGTGTATCAAATAGTGGTCCAATGTCAACCTCAATTTTTTTTTTTTTGAAGTAAAAGTTCTAAATATTCAGACTGAGAGTGCAGTCCTAACCTGGAGTTAGGCAGGCACAGTTAGGTCAGCAAAGTTTGGCCGGCACAAGGCCAAACATAAAGCATGTTTAGGCCACTCTCCAAGTCTGAGAGGATGACACATGTCTGTGTGCTGGCCTCTCTGACTCAGAGAGTGGTCCAAACATGGTTTATAGTGTCCCTTGTGCTCAGAGGCGTTTCTACAGGGAGGGCAAAGCTCTAAGTTTTGCAACAAGCCTTACCATGCAGTGGAAATCACTCCTCTCCTGCACCGTTTTAACCAATCCTCACAGGGAAAAGCAACATCTTGGCATTGCTTACTGGCTACAGCAGCAAGGGAGAGGAGGGGTTTACATGGCAGGGTAAGGCTTCTTGCAAAACTTAGAGCTTTGCCCTCCCTGTAGAAACACCACTGCTTGTGCTGGCCTAACTGTGCCAGCCTAATTAACCTAAGGATTAGGATTGCACCCTTAGTGATGCCATTGTGGCTATGCCTCTGGAAGAAGTTCCTCAAATCTGTGTAAACAAATTGCCCTCTTTTGCATCAGGAACAATATAAAATAAAACATTGTAAGTTATTGGAACAAAGTTAAGCTCCTTGGACTAATAGTATACCAAGGCAAAAATAATTCCTTACCCTCATTTAATGTTGACGTGCTGCTTAATGATTTTGAACATACTAATTATGAAGATGAAGAAAGCTTTCATGGAGGAAAGGCTGGGTCCAAAGGAAGGGAACAGGTACAAAACAAAAAGCAGAATTATGAGACCAAAATTTGAAGATCTTCTTATTGAAATAGATCACTGACTTCCATGACATTTTACTAATTTGTAGAACCTGTGAACCTGGCCTAGGCAGTATAAAAAGGGAATCTTGTGCTAGGTAGCTTTATGTGGCTAATTAATTATCCCCATTTTTGATGTCACACAGCATGATCCTATGCATGTCTAGGATAATTGTCTAGGACAAGTAATTCCACTGTGTTCAATGGGGCTTACTTAGAGGAACATGTGCATAGGATTGCAGCCATAGTATGCTACTATATGCTCATGAAGTTTTTGTGATCGCAGTACATGAATAAAAAGTACTTGTAAAAGCACATGAATAATATAAGAACCTTTCCAAAGATGTTTCAAGCATCTTTATAAATTACTGATTTATTTCACATCATTAGAAATAAGAACCAGTTTTCTGCTCTTTTCTTTATGCTTTATTCTTGGCCACGATGGTCATTTTTGGATTCTTCATCAGAGCCTTTTTTGTTTTTAATTTCCCTGCATATTGAGAAACTGAGCTGAGAGTGATGGTACTATTGTTGAGAGCAACAAGAACCACCCAGGATATTTAGGAATCAACTTTGGCACAGGGGTCCCCAAACTAGTAGAGACAGTGGATGACACAGGGATTCTAAGAAGGGATGGCAGTCCCAATGCAAAGGCCACGAAAGGGGATAGATCTAGGTACAAAGTGGCTGCTGGGGGGCAGGCAAAAAATGAGACCTCACAGACATGCTCATATGATCCATTTATCCATACACACACAGGTATGCTTGCATCTTTCCACCCATCCATCCAGTGATGTCATGCACCCACTACGCACCACTATGCGAGTACCGGTTCCTAGAAGTTGAGCTGGCCCCGCCCACTCGAAGCTGGCCCCATCAGCTGGTTGGCTCATACTTTCTGTGAGGAGGCATTGCCTCCACTTTCTGTGAGGAGGCAGGCAGGCAGGCAGGCAGCGTGGTGGTGGTGGCAGCAGTGGCAGCAGCAGAGCGAGAGGACCGGAGGTGGCAACAGCAGCAGCAGCAGCAGCAGCAGCAGCGAGGGAGACCTGGGAATAAGGCAGCAAGTGTGAGAAGGTAGGCTGCCTGGGGTCCAGTGGTGTTACCTACTCCCGTGGAGACGGAACGCTGGGCGGGACTTACGTTTGATTGACAGCCCGCCCATGGCGTTCCGCCGCCCACCCGCCCGCCCGCCACGCGGGGAGCCCCTGGTTGTCGCGCCCCACTGATGCTCTCCTAGGCACCCGGCGCGTGCCCCCACGGCTTCTGCGGCGAGCTGGCGCCCCCTCGAAGGCCAGGGCACCGGCAAAACGCTACGGACGGGCAGCCAATCAGAGCGTAAGTCCCGCCCAGCGTTCCGGCACCTTGTTTATGAATGACACCACTGCTGGGGTCCCGCTCCTTCCAGCTGCGCAGATCCAGCGTCCCGGTGCCTCCTGCAGCCTCCCCCCAACCCCAACCCCCACACGGTCTTTTTGGGTCACCCGTTCCCCCTGCTGATCCTTGCCGGCTCATTCCATTTAACATTACAGTTAAATGGCTCCCTGTCCCTAAAGGGCTCACAATCTAGTAGAGTCTAGCCTGCTATTTAACCAGGGAACAGTTGAAGCAAAATATGTATATACACATCTCTATAAAGTAAAGCAATAGAAGTTAAATCCACACTAACCACAAGCTGAAGTTATTACAAACACGATCACATCCACGGCAACAATCACGACATCACTTCCGGCTATGACCTCACTTCCTGTCATGACATCACTTCCAGCTTATTACGTCACTTCCGGTGGGCGGACCCCGACAAGTGCCAATCAAAAGTGAGTACCTGTTCCTAAATCCATCCATATGCATGCATAGAATCTAAGACATGATAGAGAAGAGGTGAACTGTTATAAATACGATTGATTGATTGATTGATTGATTGATTGATTGATTGATTGATTGATTGATTGATTGATCTCTTATCTATCATGTACTAGATTATATGTACAGGTATGCGTATGGATGGATGGATGGATGGATGGATGGATGGCACACATACCTCTTGGATCACCCATGAGGTTGGCCTACATAAATAGCAGGTGACATAGTGAAACCATTCCTGGACTGTACCACTTCAATGTTCCTCCTGTACTGTGCTCCAAGGCCACTGTTGAACACAGAACCTCAGACACCCAGTTGCTTGTCCTTCTTCGGTTGTCCTTTCAGCTGCGAAGTATATGGTCACTGCATAGTACGTTGCTCAGTTTGTTCCTCTAAATGTTCCCTTCTCATTGCTGTGGGTCCCATAAATCTAAATGGCTGGTGGAGCTGCTTATCTGACTCCTTAGGCTGCTCCCGCGTCTTGTGACTGCCACAAGAGTTTGGAGAAAGGTGAGAGTCATGGAAATGTGAGAAAGTCTGAGACAGGCTCTTCACTGAAATGGGATCTTTGAAGGTGACAATCAAATAAATTGAATAGCAGGGTAAACATAAACCTAGTTACACTTCAGTGTTCCATGACTATTGAGAGAGAGAGAGAGAGAGAGAGAGAGAGAGAGAGAGAGAGAGAGAGAGAGAG
>JAJKFI010020437.1:0-22017 GCA_029204185.1 Lerista edwardsae | reverse complement strand
GATAGATAGATAGATAGATAGATAGATAGATAGATAGATAGATAGATAGATAGATAGATAGATAGATAGATAGATAGATAGATATCTGAAGGGGCAATATGCAATATCCTAATTTTTTCCTGAGCTTGAAGAAAGCAGTAAGATCATAGCTTATTACAAGTGATCATCACAAATTTTGAGTCCTAAATATACAGTATTTGCCTGTATGTAAATTCCCAGTTCACCTGTTAGCAATCATTGATAGACCTATTCATTGATTTCTTGCATGAATGAATGCAAGTACCATCACAGATCAGTCGCATACAGAGGACATTCATATGACCCAGTGGCAGTGCTCTTCAGTGGTCTTCAGTGATGCTCTTCAGTGATTGCCGTGCATACATTCAGCTGAAAATCCTCAAGTCCTCCTCTGTCCCTCCCACTCCACTGTGTGATGCACCACTCTCCATTGGGAAGAGCAGAGGCTGGTGCATCACCTGGTAAGGGCAGGCCCAGCATTTGGCACACTGTCTCAGGCACCGGAAAGTCTCAGACCAGTCCTGAATCCTGTTGAGTAATATAGTTAGGAAGCTCATCTTACAGCCTAGTCCTGATCTGCCTTCATGGGTCAATGTAGGTCTGAGTTGACCCATGGCGGCTGAGAAGGCCTCAACATGCCAAAACTCCCCCACAGGATACAGCAGAAGCTGCACTACTGCTACTGCATTGGCGCTAGGGGAGTGACATACAGTAGAATTGGCCTGTTAATGTTCAGAGTGCTCCAGAGCGCATTAGTGGGTCAGAGCTCAGCCAAAGTTGGATGGCGTCAGCATTTCCACTGCTATTGTTGTGTTTGCATGCTTTTAATAGAATGAGGGGGAAGAAGGATGGAAAACAGAGAGTGGAAGTAAGGGAGGGAAAAGGACAAACAGAACAAAGAAGGAAAAGCGTGTGTGAAATGTGAGAAAGGAAGCCGTACTAATAAGAACCTAAGAACATAAGAAGAGCCCCACTGGATCAGGCCAAAGGCACATCTAGTCCAGCTTCCTGTATCTCACAGTGGCCCACCAGGGGCTAAGGGAGTTCAGTAGACAACAAGATGCTTGCATCCTGTTGCCACTCCCTTGCACCTGGCATTCTGAAGTAGCCTACTATTAACATAAGGAGGTTGCCCAACCCATCATGGCCTATAGCCTGCAATCAACTTTTCCTCCAGAAATCCATCCAGTCCCCTTTTATAGGCATCTAGGCCAGATGCCATCACCACCTCCTGTGCCAAGGAGTTCCATAGCTTAATTACCCGCTTGGTAAAAAAGTATTTCCTTTTATCTGTTTTAACTTTATCTAGCACTCAATTTCAGTGGATGCCCCCTGCTTCTGTTATTGTGAGAGAGGGAAAAGGACATCCCTCTATTGACTCTATCCCTCCCGTGCATAATTTTATATGTCTCAATCATGTCCTCCATCAGGCGCCTTTTTTCCAGACTGAAGAGCCCCAAATGCTGCAGTCTTTCTTCATAAGGGAGGTGCCCCAGCCCCATAATCATTTTTGTCGCTGTCTTCTGCACCCTTCCCAGCTCCACTATGTCCTTTTTGAGATGTGGTGACCAGAACTCTAGATGTGCCCTTACCATTGGCCTTACCGTACTAGAAGGAGGAGGTATACAGACGGAGACATCCATTATGTATGGTTTTAAAACACGGTTCCCATATTTCATTCTGGGGCTAAAGGTGGGTCCTGGGGTCGAAAAGGCTGGAGAATACTGCTGCAGAGGATGACTGGTGTCACTTTACCGAAGTTAATGGTTGTATGAAAACTTGAACTGGGTGCTGATAAATACAATGTACACTCTCCCCTATATAGAGGGTAACCTCCATGGAGTTCAGGATGATTGGAGTTGAAATATTCATAAAGAGACTGGATCCTGTTTCATATGGAATATCAATTGTATCCGTGATCCAATTCTAAATTCCATCTTATGTCAAATGTAGGGTTTGGGTTTCCTTTTCTGTTTGAACCATTTCCCATGTTCAACCTGCAATTTTTGTTTTTTGTTGTAAATAAAAATGTATACAGGGGTCCTGCCTTATCTGTACAGTAGGTCTGACATCCATGGATTTGAGCTGGTGCACAACTCCGGTGAGGTCCGGTGGTATTCTGAAGCCTGCAGAGGCCTCACAGAGCTACCTCAGAAGCCTGAAGGTGTTTAAAGGCGACTTCTGGTTTTTAGTGAAAATGGAGTCACCTTCAAATGGGTCTGGGTGGCTTTCTGAGGTCTGCAGAGGCAGTGGGCAGATCCACACAGATTTTGTGGGCTTCAGAATGCCTCTGGGCCTGACCAGAGCTCTTCTCCAGTTGGGTTCGGAGGGTGGGGTTGTCCAAAAACCATAGATTTGAATATTTGCAGCTTTCCTTATCCATGGTGGTTCAACCTCCATGGATAACGTGGGGGCATCTGTACTGCGCTCTTAATAATATGAGCAGCTGTTCACAGATCCTTTGGGCCCAATCCTATGCAGTCCTGGTGCAGTCCAGCGGAACCAAAACAGCCACCACTGTATCCTGCAGGGCCAGAGCAGCAGCTGGAGGACTCCTTTGAGGAAGGGAACATTGATTCGCTCTCTAGGGCTCTAGCAGCCCCAATGGGTCTACTTGTAGCTGCACCGCTATTTAATGGGCACAGAACCAAGGAGACCCATATTAGGATCCAAGGCTCGGGGGATATAAGATCTAGCAGCAGCCTCTTCCACCAACCCCGCTCCTCTCTCAGGTCCAATTCCTCCTCCGACCCACCTGCCCTCTGCCCAGTTTCGCCCCCTTCCCGTCTTCCTCCCACCTAGAATATGCCTCCCTACCACTTGGCAAATAAGTGGCGCTGCCCAGGCACAGGATTGTGCTGCCCATCTTCTTGCTGATTATGTCTTGCACAGCAACTCTTTGCAGCACTATTATTTTTCCTTTAGACATAAGTGAATATTTGCTACCCCTTTGACTATTAATAATCTGATTACTATTGCCTTAATTACCTATTCCTCCCTTTTTCTTCAGGAGAAGATCTGGCTCACAGACTGGGTAATGGGGTCAGTGCACACTTGCCCTCAGCTGTCCTGGGGAGGGAATCATTGATTCGAGAAATCTACAAAGAATTCCTTGCCATTTTTTTGGCAAGGGGGTGGAGGTGGCGTGCTAAATTTTGCAAGGACCCTTACGTTGCTGTGCAAATCGCTCCTCTCCCTTGCAGCAGTAGCCAGGAAGCAATGCCAAGGTGTGGCTTTCCCCATGAGGATTGGCTACAACAGTGAGGGAGAAGAGCAATTTACATGGCAAGGACAGGTTCCTTGCCAAACCTAGCACTCCACTGCCCCTCTGCGGGGAACACTACTGTTCGCCTTCCATAATTTCTACCCACACATCTGCTGCTGCTAACAATTGAGATCTTTCTAAACCAGTGGGTCTCAAATCTTTTGGCACCAGGACCCACTTTTTAGAATAAGAATTTGTCCGGGATACACTAGAAGTGATGTCATGGCAGGAAACGTCATGATTGTGATGCCAGAGCCTGAGAACGCAGCAATAAGTTGGGTTATTTCTCAGCCATTTTCCAATAGCAAAGTGAAGCAGAAAGAAAATAGCCTATTTACAACGCTGACACAAGAAAAAACAACCACACAGCCCTCCCCCTTTCCAGCATCCCATCTTCCCATAGTTTCAATACGGCTGCTCTAAGTGCTTCACAACCTGCCTGAAATTGGCTCGCGACCCACTGGTGGGTCCTGACCCACAGTTTGCAAACCACTGTTCTAAATTTATCTCCGTTTGGATAAAAAAGATTGGGCACTGCCTTCTCTAAAAATCCAAATCACTTTCTAAAGCAGAAGATGGGGATAGGAGAAGTTACCCAAGTCTGAAACCTTTTCAGCCAATGGCCAACAGCACCAGTGGTGGAGTCCAGTGGCTCTACCTGGAAATTGCCCTGGGGCTCTGAACTGGTCTGTGTTCTCTGAGGGGAAATGCTGCTGGATCCTGAAGTACAGCTCTGCCAGCTATCAGGAAGTGAAAATGAGACATTTCGAGAAACTCTCTGAACAGCTGTCACTTCGCTTCTCACAATAAAAAAAATGAAACTGATGACATAGATGTAAAAGGACATTGTCACAAGGCCTTATGTCTTGTGCGTCAAAAGCAAATGTCTTGGCTTTGTGTAGAGGCAGCAGGAGGCCATTATCCTGTATCAACATTTCAGCTCCATTCATGTTACGTCTAAATTAGCTGTGCTGCTCAGATGTTCGGGGAGACCAGGCTGGGCATCAGCCCACGAACCAAATATATGCACTTCCAAACTGATTTTTATAAAGAACTGCTTGACAATATAACCTGTAATGACATCTTGTTCTTAAATATAGGCATATCGTGTATATTAATAGTCCTTAACTTTGATATCCTGCTCTAGAGTAGCCACAAAATTAGCACCAGTCATCAATGAGACAGGCATTCCCACATTGAAGAGAGGTGGTTGGGGTTGAGAATATAGTAGCACGGCCTAAAGCAACTTCAGGAAATTATGCTTTAGCGCACATTCTTCATCAAAGTGTTAGGGAACTGGTATAATGAGCTCCCAGTAGTCCACCCCAAAATGAGAGAGGCTGCTGTGGTATACACTAGCTCAGTGGTTCACAAACTGTGGGTCACGAGCCAATTTCAGGTGGGTCGCAAAGCACCTGGAGTAGCCCTATTGAAAATATGGGAAGATGGGATGCTGGAAAGGGGGAGGGCAGTTTTGCTTGTGTCAAGATTGTAAATAGCCTTTTTTTCTTTCTGATTCACTTTACTATTGGAAAGTGGCTGAAAAATAACCCAACTTACTGCTGCATTCCCAGGAAAACAGCAGGCTCTGGCATCACAATGATGGCACTTGTGGTCATGTCATCTCTTCCCAGACCAATTGTCATTCTAAAAAGTGGGTCTCAGTGCTAAAAAGTTTGAGAACCACTGCACTAGCTAGACAGAGCCAGCCCACCCATGAGGCAGATATAGGGGCACATGTCTCCATCTGCCAGCCTCTGCCTGTCTTAGACACACTTCCTCTTTTCTCTGTACTGTTCTTCCTGTTTGAATCCAGGGAATGGGAAGAGAAGAAGGAGTGACCCGGTGGGAGCCCAGCCCAGTAGCATAGTGGGGGGTGGGTACCTGGGGCCAGGTGACACAGTGACACCTTCATCATAGCATCCTCCTTGCACCTGTGCTGTCCTCCCCTTTCTCCATGCACACATGGCCCCAGCCCCAGAAACTTCTCCATTTGGAGCTGTACAAGGACAAGGGTGGGAAAGAGGGCAAAATTAGAGGCTCTTCATGTGCACCTTGGATAAGCATCGTCCCCCCTCCCAGTGAAGACACCACCCCAGCGAACTTACACCACTGGCCCATCCAGAGTTGTCTGTCAAAATATGCATTTGGATCTGCTCTTAGAGTTCTTAAAACACCTGTTTGAACCTTAACTCCAGATATCAGAGGACCATCTGGATGAGCAGGGATCGAATCTCCCTTGCAAATCCATTTCTGATTTTTTTTTCCTTTCGACACAGTGAAGATTTAATAGCAAGGTATGAAGGCATGTTTTTAAAGCAATAAGTGCCTTTTCTGACTGCCTGCCTTTCATTCTTCCGTAGGCATGAGTCACTGAACTGCAGCTGCTGTTATTAATACATTGCCCTGCTGCAGCACCTCCAAATGAAGATCTTAAAGCTCTTGAAACTCCATGGCAAAAACTCTGGTGAAGCAGGTAGCATTGTTCCCATTTCACAAGGGGCGGGGAGGCAACCAGAGAATAAAATGGATTTGTTCAGCAGTGCACAGAAAGCCTGAATGGCTTCGTAGCTTCAAGAACAGAAATGGTCTTAATGAGTCAGCCCAGTAGCACATCTTCTTTGCCTGGCACTGCCTGGAAGTGCGGTGCTAGCCCTCAAACCTATGGTCTTTCGAACAAAGCTCTTTCTGGCTCTGATGCCCAAAATTCCCAGTAGAGGATGCTAATAACTGGACCGGAAATACAGTATTTCCTCTGCCATTACAGGCTCTCCAGTGGTTTCTGGCCTGCGAGCTATTTTCCGGTAGCCTGGGTGTGATCAGAGGGAATGTCCATTAATTAGATTGGACTACATTCAGAAATGAACTCAAAAGAGTAAAAGGGCCTCCTTTTATGGGAAGAGAGAAATGAGGGGCAGTACCTTGAGATCTGTATCTCTGGAGAGCCTCAGGCCACATGTGCCTGAGTTTTGTTTTTGAGCACTAATGTAAATTCTTTTTCTTCCTTCACCTTCTTCTCCATTGTCCTTTACCCGCCAAGTCACCTGTCCCTCTCCCTCATCTTCTGAGCCATTCACAGCTTCTGAACCAGCTCTCCGAGCCGTGAATAGCACTGAAGGCAAGGGGAGAAGCCACTTTACACAGGAGCTCAGGCACCTGCAAAACTTAGCATCTTCCCCCCACCCCCAGGAACACCTCTGCTTGCAACCCACCTAGCGGGTCCCAACCCACAGTTTGAGAAACATTGGTATAGAATCAAGGTATTAGTACTAAAATGCCATTGAGCAGTATGTAGGATATGATTAGCATTTAATACTAACCAGGCCAGTTATTAGTGCAGTTTGATGTCATCAGCTGAGAAATTCTGTACTTTTCCAATGTACCCTTTTTGATTCATCAATATCTTCCCTGTATCTCTATTTTCTTCATTCATTTGCACTTTCCCTTCGAGATTCAAAATCCAATTTCCTCCCTGAACACAGGGCCATATTAAAACAAGATTACCTACATGAAAGGCAAAACACCAAATTACGAGCTGTTTGAGATGGGTGTGTCAGGAAGTGGGATGGGATTCAGAGCACATCCAAATTTCTAAAATGTTTCTATTCTCTTTGTTTCCTCGCCACCCACCTCATACCCAGGCAAAATTATCAGAAACACAACATAAACAGTAAACACAATTCTCTCATAAGAACACAAGAAAAGCCCTACTGCAGTGGCTCTCAAATTTTTTAGAACGGGACTCATGTTTAAGAGTAGCACTCATGTTGGGACCTATCTAAAATGATGTCATTAACCTGGAAGTGATATCATAGCTGGAAGTGACATCATTAAGCAGGAAATGCTGTCATTGTGATGTAATCAAATGACACACCTGGAATACAAACTGGCATTCTTGGACTGCAGCAACTGCACCACCATGAAACATCTCTGACAGAAAGCATGATTAGGTCAAAAATATTATGTAAAAGCACTGAATTAAAAAATTATTTTTTTAAAAAAAAAAACCCTTACTTGACAGTAAGGATTAACTGAAAATTCAAACTGTTAACACTCACAACAAGAATATAGCAAGAGTAAGGTCTGTAGCTTCCAAGATGGCTGCTTCCAGCTTTCCACGACCCACCTGACATTAGGTCGTGACCCACCAAGTGGGTCCCAACCCACAGTTTGAATAACATTGTTCTACTGGATCAAACCAAAAGCCTACCTACATCATCCCTTTTCCCTTTTCCATCCCTGCCTCTGGGAAGCCCACAAGCAGAAAGCATATTTCCCACCCGCCATTACTCCCCTGCAAATGGTATTCATATTGCTGCTGAACCTGTAGATAATATACAGGCATCATGACTAGCAGACATAATTAGACCCCTTCTTCAATAAATTAGCAGTTAGCTAACCATCCAAGTTAGCAACCATCACCACATGTTACGACAACAAATTATGCATTGTGTGGAAAAAATATCTCTTATTTGTCTATCCTAAATATACACATAGAGCCACCTTGGATGCCCCAATATGTGGTAGTTAGGCAGAGTAAAAATTATTTAAATAAATAAATAAATCTATTTCCCACCTATCAGTTTCATGCTGATGCCAATTTTTGAAGGAGAAAAACCTCCCTCTATCTCCTCATGACACCTCACACAGTATTATAAATCTAAGAATGCAATCCTAACCTGGAGTTAGGCTGGCAAAGTTAGACCAGCAAAGTTTGGCTGGCACCAGGGACACCATAAAGTATGTTTGGACCACTCTCAAAGAGGGCAGCACACAGATACGCACCATCCTTCTTGACTCAGAGAGTAGTCCAAACATGCTTTACAATGGTCCTTGTGCCAGCCAAACTGTGCTGGCCTAACTTCAAGTTAGGATTGCACCCTATGTTGTGTTCCTATGGGGTGGGCATGGGGACAAAACACTAAGTTTTGAAGGAACCTAAGCTCCTGTGTAATGTGGACCTTCCCCCTTGCTTCCAGAGGCATTCACAGCTCAGCGAACTGGCTTGGAGGCTTTGCTCTCCAAACCATGAATAGCTCTGGAGGCGAAGGGATGGGGCCATGTTACAAAGAGCTGAAGCTCCTGAAACAGTGTTTTCCCCCCCCCATAAGAACTCCTCTGGTTGTGTCCCCCTTCCAAATTATTTTCTTTTCTAAGCTGAAGAGCCCTAAATGTTGTAGCCATTCCTGATAACTAAGATTTCCGGTCCTTGGATCATTTTGATTGCCCTCTTTTGCACTTTTTCCGCCACTACAATATCCTTCTTGAGGTGTGCTGACCAGGACTCGCTCCAGTTTTTTTTCTTCTCCAGAGTTCTAGGCAGGGTCATATATAGAATGCACATCCACATAACTGTCATCTTGGTATTAGCCAAGTATTGTGTTTGTGTGCAATTCAGGAATCACAAACAGGCCAATTTATTTTTTATTTTTTATTTTTTGCAGTAACTAAAATATTGATATTTAATTTTGTTCTATTGGCAGCTCAAAATTATTTATGCAGAAAGAGGCTTCAATCCAACTACTTTGATTTGATTGGTGTATGAACCAGGTTGGAAAGATTTGTCCAATATTAAAACCAAAGGCAGACAGCTATTCAGTTTGGATTTTCCAAGGCAGTTGTGCATACATTTTCCTTTCTTTTTATAACTTGCCTAACTGATGGCCCAATCCTATTTGGAGCTCATGGTGGCAGAGCTTATGATCCACCATGGTAAGAACAGTACGAAAGCTGTTCTGCCATTTTGTAGTCTGCAGCTGCTGCACAAACACTTGAAGGCCACATGCAGGTGACAGCTGGTGAGTGAACATCCTCCATTCTTCACCAGAGCAGTTTGGTGGGAGGGGAGGACTGGGGGCAGTTTGGGGGGCCAGGTTTGGGGCAGGAGGAGGAGGATCTCAGAGGTCCTATCTCCTCTATCTGACCCAGATCTGCCCTGGAGACTCCTTGGACTTACGCCTGCAAAAGAGCGGGTATAGGTCTTAAGAGACCCTCTGGAGACCAAGCAGTCTCCAAGGAGATACATATAAAAGGTATTTTGCGTACCTCTCCTAAGCTGTCTGGTCTCCACCCAGCCCATAGCATGCAGCATGTGCTCTGTCAGCAGGTGATAGACACTGGACTCCAACAAGCCATAATCATTCCACTTGGATCCAATAGTACTCATTAAACAATGCTCATTTAACTAACAATGCTCGTTAAAACTTCAGTGAGAATCCAATTAAGGGTGCAATCCGAACCTGGAGTTAGGCCGGCACAGTCAGGCCAGCAACGTTTTGCTGGCACCAGGGCCACCGTAAAGCACGATTGGACCACTCTCGGAGTCAGGAAGGATGGAGCACATCTGTGTGCTGGCCTCTCTGAGAATGGTCCAAACATACTTTAAGGTGTCCCTTATGCTGGCCAAACTTTGCTGGCCTAACTGTGTCCACCTAACTCCAGGGTAGGATGGTGCCCTAAAATGCTCATTTTAAAATGTTTATCTAAAACTGATAAACCCATGTTTATAACTTATTAATAGGAATTATTATTATTATTATTATTATTATTATTATTATTATTATTAATAATAATAATAATAATAATAATAATAGTTACAAATTGTAGGTGGCCACTTTGGTCCCTTGGAAGAAAAATCCACAATCCCTTGCTTTATTTAGGACTAACCCAAGCATAATGCAGTATCAGCCCGTGAGATTTTGAGTTCTGTAGAACCCTTCATCAGACAGATGGTAAGCAAAAGGATGGAGGGGGGTGAGGAGGGGGGCACATTGTGTGAGCCCAGGTAGTTTGTAGTTTAAATTTGGAACAGACTTCAAAGATGTGATCCATCTTCAATAGGGCAGCGACAATGAAAGCAAAAATGGCATATTCTGGAAACAGACTCTAGAAATTAATTCAGAAGTTAACACTGTGTGTTTGTATGTGAAGGGTCTCAGGGCGCAATCCTAACTCCCTTTCCAGCACTGGGGTAAGGGCAACGCAGCTCTGCGGTGAGGGAACAAGATTTTTCATACATTGAGGAGGCCCCTGTGAGTATTATTCTACTGCAGAATGCAACACATGCCCCATGGGCACAGCTGTGTCAGTTCTGGAAAGGTGGTTAGGATTGTGCCTTCAAAAACAAGACACTACACAGTGGCTACAGGCAACATGGGTTATGGTCCTGCCTCTGGGTTACAGTCCAAAATGATGTGAAAGGGACAAAAGGAGAAAGGAAGGGCAGTGAATAGCTATCAAAGACTCAGGAGAAAAGGTGCATATTCATAAGCTCTTTAAGCACTTGCAAGGGGGAAGGGAAGAGGAATGGATACTGGGCTGTAGTGAGATCCAGGTCAAAAGGGCATTGGACGAGAAAATACAGAGGCATGAAATAGAAGAAGTAACCTGAGAGTTAGCCAAGAGGGAAGTACTGGCAGAGTGAAGACAAGAAGAGTGCCAAGAAAGAGAAGGACAAAGAAGCAAAGGCAGAGAAAAGAGAGGACAAAAGCCGGGCCAGGCTTAAGCCAATGTGACCAATGTCATCAGATGGGGCCCCACACTTTGGGGGCCCCTGCACCAGCACCGCAAGCATATCGCCTGCTGCTGCTGCTGGGATCTCTATGGGCTGTACGTCAGTGGGGTGAACAGAACAGCTTTACTTTGGGGCCTCCCACTTGTCCCTGCCTCTGCACTGCCCAAAATGGGACTCCTGGAAGCAGTTGGCGGTGACATCATCATGTCACCAACAACTGTTTCCAGGTGTTGTGCGTGGCAGCACAAGCGCTTTTCTTCGTGAGTGGGGGGGGCCATGGGGAGGGTGAGGGGCCAGCGGGAATGCCCCACATTGGACCCTGACACTCCTGGAGTTGGCCCTGGACAAAAGAGTGAACAAAAGAGGGACAAAAGATTGCTCCCCACATCTGCGGAGGCTTCAGTTCCTTTTTTTGTGTTAAAAGGGTTCCCTTATTCTCCTTCACTCCTTGATCCCAGCCAATCAGGGATCATGCAATGACAGTGCTGCAATGTATATCATTCACAGATTAGACTATGGGGTGACATAAGTGAAGGCAAAGTAGCTACAACACTCTGAAGCCCTGATCCAGTGCTAGTCATGCCAGAACGCACGCTAGAATGCTCATTTATATGTCAATCGGAATGCATAGCCAAGCCCAAATCCCTTTGAGAGCAATATCATGCCACAATTCACATCCACACACAGATGCACATTTTTATGTATATCCAAATGCACAGTATAATGCACATCTGGGCTGACAGTCCCGATTGCCACATTGCACTGCATTGCCATGGTGCACAAAACAAAGGGAGAAGACCTGGATTTTAGGGGCAAAGAAGACTTGTTCTTTTTCCCCAGTGAACACTGTCACTCAAAAACACTTTCGCTTTTTGGGCACCCACCAAAAATAACCAAGCATGGGGATCTGCTTTCCAAGGGGTGCAAAAACGTTCATGAAAAGTATCTCTCTCCCTTCAGTTCAGGTTTCATCTTGGGCATGATAGGAGTTAACAACCCATCCCCCTTTATCCTACCATACAGAGAAAGGGAAAACAGAGGAGGTGGACTCGAGGGAGCTCAGCCTGCACTCCTCGTAGTACCAGAGCCAGCGCTACATTTGTGCGTAGGAGGGCATGCTCATTCCAAAGCAAAGGCAGAGTTCTTGCAACCAGTAGCTAGGGAGGTTTAAAAACTGCAACCTGTGTTCTATTTCCCCCCCACATTTCTGGTGTGTTGTTTTTTTAATAAAGTCACTATTTTTCAGCAAATCTGTATGTTCTGGGCTTTTATATGATGCCACATTTATATCTCTGTAAACAGGGCAAATGCTCTAACAGCTCTCCTGAGACTACATTTGAATTTATTATTGTGATACAGACTTTAAAACGTCATTGGCCTGTAGTATGTAATGTTAACACTAAAATACAACCTATATAGCAGCAGCGTGCATGCGTGTAGGGGCAGCAAGTGAAGCAGGGATATCCCACCAGGGTTCTTCAAAAAAGGCCAATGCCACCACTGTGATTGTGCAAACACAGCCCTTGCACTCTGAGCAGCTAATGCAGATTTGCTGTAAGTGTTTGCAGGATCACAGCCACTACAGTGGTGGTTGCAGCACTTTTAGAAGGAAGCTGGTAGGGCAGTTGTGCCTCACCTTCCACCCACACACTGCTCGTCCTCACCACATAACTTCTAGACAAGTGGTTCTCAAACGTTTTAGACCAGGACCCACTTTTTAGGATGGCATGCGTGCCGGGACCCAGCCAAAGTGATGTCATCAACCGGGAAGTGATGACATAGCAGGAAGTGCCCTCATTATGACATAATAAAATGACACTCTTGGAATGCAAACTGGCATTATTGGACTGCAGCAATTGCACAACCATGAAACATCCTTAAGCGAAAGCAAGAGTACGACAAAATATTATGTAAAAGCACTGAACTAAAAACCAAATGTTTAAAAATCCTTACTTGAAAATTCAAACTGTTAACACTCACAAAAGGAATATAGTAAGTCTGCAGCTTCCAAGATGGCTGCTCCCAGCTTTCCACGACCCAGGTCACAACCAAGTGGGTCATGACCCACAGTTTGAGAAACACTGCTCTAGACTCTGCAGTCCCCCAAAATCCTATAAGAAGCCAATGGGCAAATAGCAAATGATCTGCTGCAGATCATATAACATATCCCTCTTCCTCCCCTGCTTAATGTAAATTTTCAACCCTGCAAAAGGTAGGGTGGGATATTTCTTACCTTTTTCTTAGACTCTCTCTCACTCTCTTTGATGGCAGATTTCACAATGCTTGCTGTAGCTTATTACAAGGTGTAACAATCCAGCAATGGGCATCCTTTATATGACTGATGACTCAATGTTATGATGATTTCAGACATTATATAACATCATAGAGCTTGTTGGATTGCTCTAGTCTCAGAGAGCAACATGTTTAACAGTTATTGTGTTATTTTGAAAGTTACTCATTAACTTTGATTCACATACTTTTTCATAACACTTCACTGATAGTTCATCAGCTTCTCTTATGCGTAGTGAATGATGGGTCACATGTGGCAGTTGCAGTTATATGCAAACCTGGTCCCTACATATGCTAATAAATTTAAACTATCTCACAAAGCGATAGACCCTTTCAAAGCAGGACCTGTGACAATATGGGGGAATCAACATCTGTAACTAGAACTCAGTGATTAGCCTGTCCTTGAGAAATCGTTTAAAGAAATAAATCCATGAAGGTGCGTTATTAAATAGGCTTCTCTGATGGAAGCTCGACTGTTGTAGTGATCCATCTATTCTTGACACATTTATCTGTTTTCTGAGGGTTGGGAAAGGAACTACCTAACTACCTGATCAGGCAGGAAGTGACAGATTTCTGGAGGAAAAGTCCATCGTGGACTATAGGTTGTGCAACCTCCTTACATTAAAAAGGTAAATGTTTCCCCACGACTGAATGGTCTAGTCATGACCGACTGTAGGGGGCGGTGCTCATCTCTGTTTCAAAGCCTGTAGAGCCGGCGTTTTGTCCGAGGACAAGCTTCCGTGGTCATGTGGCCGGCATGACTCTACGCCGTAGTGCATAGTGCACCATTAGTGCGGCATGACTCTACGCAATAGTGCGTAGTGCACCATTACCTGCCCACCGAAGTGGTCCCTATTTATCTACTTGCATTTAGGTGCTTTCAAACAGCTAGCTTGTCAGGAGCTGGGACAAGCAACGGGAGCTCACTCCGTCGCGCAGTCTTGAACTCCCAACCTTCCGGTCGGAAAGCCCAGCAGCAGTGGTTTAACCTGCTGTGCCATCACATCCCTTACGTTAGTAGTAGTCTATTTCAGAATGCCAGGTGCAAGGGAGTGGCAACAGAATGCAGACATCTTGTTGTCTCATGTGCTCCCTGAGGCATCTGGTGGGCCACTGTGAGATACAGGAAGCTCAGCTAGATGGGCCTTTGGCCTGATCCAGCCGGGCTCTTCTTATGTTCTTAAGTGCTTTCTTCCTTAGATGCCTGTTCCTATAAACATACACAGAGACTTGTGTTATAGCACAGAGAAGAAGGGGTGACAGTGATGTCAGTCAGATGACTGGTGAATGGCTGCTAGTTGGACAACCCGTGCTCTTTCGGTCTACTTTGCTTTCTACCGTTGCCCCACCCCCACCCCATCTCCTGTCTGAGGGTGCAATCCTAACCTGGAGCTAGGCCGGCACAGTGTGGCCGGCATAAGGGACACTGAAAAGTCTGTTTGGATCACAGTCAGAGGGGCCAGAACATAGACGTGCGCCATCCTCCCTGACTCTGAGAGTCAGAGTGGAATGTGTGTATTGGGGGGAGATAAATTGAAAGGGAGGAGGGCAGAACAATCTCCCCAAGGGAAGGGAGCAAATGCCAATCACAAAAAAGACATGCAGAAGTAATGGTCAGTAAGGCTCCACCACCCCCACCTGATCTAGCAGGGTTTTTCTTATGTTCTTAAACCTATCATTTTTATGCACACAGAAAGGACAAACAATAAATACGTTAAACCTGATCTGTTGAACATGATCTAATGACAAGATCTAATGATCTAACCCTTCTCAACAAGAAAGTAAGCCAATGTGTAAACTAAACAAAAGTAGAATCTTAAAAATGATGGGTAAGATATAACCATACAAAAGCACAGAATAAAAATTAAGTAAGTGAGAGAACTAAGAAAAAAGCCTACTTTGATTAGTCTGTAAAGCTAAAAATTATAATAGAAGAAATGGATTTCCTGAAATGTTATTTCATATTGCTATAAAATCTGAAATCTTTCCATTCTAAAAGTGTATTGGTCAGTGTTTGGGTTATTCTTGATTTATTGCATTTAAGTCAATTCCTTAAATTCAACAACCACTCTAAATTTAAAAAGAGTTACTGCCTTCCAGTACTATAATACTTGTAGCTATTGTGATTGTATGAAATACAACCAGAGGCTCCATGGAAATGGAATCTTTACCTCATACTTGCGTGAGAAAGAACAAGCTTAATTCAATATTGAGATTAACATTCAAAATTTAAGAAGTCAGAGAAGCGACTTTAAGAAGTGATATTTGCTTCCAAAAACTGCCGTATTTTTCCACAGAACCACCAACAGTGGAAGAAATGGACTACAATTTTTTTTCATTTCATTTCCAGCAATTTCCCTTACATTCTGGATTAAATGTTGAAAGTCTTAGGAGTGATAGGTACTACAAAGACATAGATGTATAACAATTTTCTTTAGAACCACAGAGGTTATGCATTTGGCTACACCAAACCAGATAGTGTTCCAATCAAGTTAAGCCAGGCTAAATATCCATACGTTGGATTTTCTACCAGTTGGTGATAAGACAAAATCTTGATACTGTCTTTGTATATTTCTTTTCAAATTTTGACCCATCTATGAAACACGCCCAGACCTATATTTTCTTCAAGACAGAAATATTGGAGTTTGACTTGACAGAAGATTACAAATAAATATTTTATAGCCAATAAGACTTGGTCTTACTGTCACCCAGAGTGAACACTTCCAAAAAACCTTAGAAAAAGCTTGTTTTAATTTTAATACCATTATTGTCTTCAAGAGTGTATCAAATAGTGGTCCAATGTCAACCTCAATTTTTTTTTTTTGAAGTAAAAGTTCTAAATATTCAGACTGAGAGTGCAGTCCTAACCTGGAGTTAGGCAGGCACAGTTAGGTCAGCAAAGTTTGGCCGGCACAAGGCCAAACATAAAGCATGTTTAGGCCACTCTCCAAGTCTGAGAGGATGACACATGTCTGTGTGCTGGCCTCTCTGACTCAGAGAGTGGTCCAAACATGGTTTATAGTGTCCCTTGTGCTCAGAGGCGTTTCTACAGGGAGGGCAAAGCTCTAAGTTTTGCAACAAGCCTTACCATGCAGTGGAAATCACTCCTCTCCTGCACCGTTTTAACCAATCCTCACAGGGAAAAGCAACATCTTGGCATTGCTTACTGGCTACAGCAGCAAGGGAGAGGAGGGATTTACATGGCAGGGTAAGGCTTCTTGCAAAACTTAGAGCTTTGCCCTCCCTATAGAAACACCACTGCTTGTGCTGGCCTAACTGTGCCAGCCTAATTAACCTAAGGATTAGGATTGCACCCTTAGTGATGCCATTGTGGCTATGCCTCTGGAAGAAGTTCCTCAAATCTGTGTAAACAAATTGCCCTCTTTTGCATCAGGAACAATCTATATATATAAAGAAGAGCCTGGGGGTGTGTGTGTGTGTGTGTGTGTGTGTGTGTGTGTGTGTGCGTGTGTATGTCTCGCATAGGCTCCGCAACGCCTGGAGCGATCGGCATGAAACTCGGCACGCATACACCTTGCGGCCTGGCGACAAACACTGCGGGGGTCGGGGGCCCCTAGCACCCCCAGGGGTGGGGGTACACGGGGGTCCCCACGTGAAAACGGTCAAAAACGGCTGAAATCGGCGTCAAATCCAGTTTCCGGGGTCACCGAGATGAGCAGTGCCGCTCCCGATGCCGTTGGAGTCTGGGTTTGCCCCCCCAATGTGGGGGGCCAGAAGGGGTGCGAAACAAAACGTCCACCATGCCCCGCTGTGACGCCTGGACCGATTGGCGCCAAACTCGGCATGCGGAAGCCTAGCGGCCTGGCCACAAACACTGCGGGGGTCGGGGGCCCTAGCACCCCGGGGGTGGGGGTACGCAGGGGTCCCCATTTGAACATGGTCAAAAACGGCCAATATCGGCGTCAAATCCACAGTTTCCGGGATCGCCGAGATGAGCGGCGACGCTCCCAATGCCATTGGAGTCTGGGTTTGCCCCCCCCTCGACGTGGGGGGGGCAAGAAGGGGTGTGAAACAAAATGTCCGCCATGCCCTGCTGGAACGCCTGGACCGATTGGCACCAAATTTGGCATGCGGAAGCCTAGCAGCCTGGCCACAAACACTGCGGGGGATGGGGCCCCCTAGCGCCCTGGGGGTGGGGGTCCCCACATGAAAACGCTCAAAAACGGCTGAAATTGGCGTCAAATCAGTAGTTTCCGGGGTCGCCGAGACAAGCGGCGATGCTCCCGACGCCGTCGGAGTACGGGTTCAGCCCCCCCTCGATGTGGGGGCGAGAAGGGGTGCGAAACAAAATGTTCACCATGCCCCACTATGATGCCTGGACCGACTGGTGCCAAACTTGGCATGCTGAAGCCTAGCAGCCTGGCCATAAACACTGCTGGGGTCGGGGCCCCCTAGCACCTCCGGAGACAGGGGTATGCTGGGGTCCCCGCGTGAAGATGGCTGAAAACGGCTGAAATCGGAGTCGGGTCCACAGTGTCCGGGGTCGCCGGGATGACCGGCGACGCTCCCGACGCCGTTGGAGTCCGGGTTCGGTCCCCCCTCGACATGGGGGGCAAGAAGAGTTGCGAAACACAATGTCCGCCATGGCCTGGTGGAACGCCTGGACCGATTGGCGCCAAATTCGGCATGCGGAAGCCTAGCGGCCTGGCCACAAGCACTGAGGGGTTTGGGGTCCCCTAGCACCCCCGGGGGCAGGGGTGCACAGGGGTCCCCGCGTGAAAATGGTCGAAAACGGCCGAAATCGGCATCAAATCCGTAGTTTCCATGGTCGCCGGGACGAGCGGCAACGGTACCAACACCATCAGAGTCCGGGTCTGCCCCCCCCCTTGGCATAGGGGGCAAGAAGGGGTGCGAGACAACATGTCCGCCATGCCCTGCTGGAACACCTGGAGCGATGCGCACCAAACTCAGCATGTGTGTGCCTTGCGGCCTGGCGACAGACACTCCGGGGGTCAGGCCACCCTAGCTCCTCGGGGGTGGGGGTGCCCCGGGCCCCCCGCATGAAAACGGACTAAATTGTCATCGGTTCCTTAGTTTCTGGGGTGAGTGGCGACGCTCCCGTTGCCGTGGGAGTCCGGATTCAGCCCCCCTCAGCATGGGGGGCGTGAAGGGGTGCGAAACAAGATGTCCGCCATGCCCCACTGCGACACCTGGAGCGATTGGTGCCAGACTCGGCACCCGCGTGCCTTGAGGCCTGGCGACAAAACTGCGGGGGTCAGGCCCCACTACAACCCCCGGGGGTGGGGTGCGCGGGGGCCCCTGCATGAGAACGGTCAAAAACAGCCAAAATCGGTGTCGAATCCATAGTTTCCGAGGTCGCTGAGATGAGCGGCGAAGCTCCCGACACACTTGGAGTCCAGGTTCGGGGCCCCCTCGGTGTTGGGGGCGAGAAGGGGTGCAAAACGAAATGTCCACCATGCCATGCTGGAACGCCTGGAGGGATGTGCACCAAACTTGGCACGTGCGTGCCTTGCGGCCTGGCAACAAACAATGCGGGGGCAGGCCCCCCAGCGCCCCCGGGGGTGGGTGTACGCAGGGGGCCCTGCATAAATCGGTCAAAAACAGCTGTAATCGGCATTGAATCTGTAGTTTCCGGGGGCGCTGAGCCGAGTGGTGATGCTCCCGACGCTGTGGGAGTCTGGGTTCGCCCCCCCCCGGTGTGGGGGGCAGGAAGGAGTGCGAAACAAGATGCCCACCATGCCCCGCTGCAACGCCTGGAGCAATTGGCGCCAGACTCGGCACGTGCGTGCCTTGCGGCCTGGTGACAAACAATGTGGGGGTCAGGCCCCCCCAGTGCCCCCGGGGGTGGGAGTGCACAGGGCCCCCAAAGTTAAAATGGCCAAAAACGGGCAAAATTGGGTGACCAGTCCGACCAGTCCGGGTGACGATCCAGACGCAGTTGGAGTCCAGGTTTGGCCCCCGTCGTTGTGGGGGGCGAGAAGAGGTGCAAAGCTCATAAACTCGGGAACATCATTTTGTTACCCGGGCAACGCCGGGTAACAAAAAGCTAGTATAAAATAAAACATTGTAAGTTATTGGAACAAAGTTAAGCTCCTTGGACTAATAGTATACTAAGGCAAAAATAATTCCTTACCCTCATTTAATGTTGATGTGCTGCTTAATGATTTTGAACATACTAATTATGAAGATGAAGAAAGCTTTCATGGAGGAAAGGCTGGGTCCAAAGGAAGGGAACAGGTACAAAACAAAAAGCAGAATTATGAGACCAAAATTTGAAGATCTTCTTATTGAAATAGATCACTGACTTCCATGACATTTTACTAATTTGTAGAACCTGTGAACCTGGCCTAGGCAGTATAAAAAGGGAATCTTGTGCTAGGTAGCTTTATGTGGCTAATTAATTATCCCCATTTTTGATGTCACACAGCATGATCCTATGCATGTCTAGGATAATTGTCTAGGACAAGTAATTCCATTGTGTTCAATGGGGCTTACTTAGAGGAACATGTGCATAGGATTGCAGCCATAGTATGCTACTATATGCTCATGAAGTTTTTGTGATCGCAGTACATGAATAAAAAGTACTTGTAAAAGCACATGAATAATATAAGAACCTTTCCAAAGATGTTTCAAGCATCTTTATAAATTACTGATTTATTTCACATCATTAGAAATAAGAACCAGTTTTCTGCTCTTTTCTTTATGCTTTATTCTTGGCCACGATGGTCATTTTTGGATTCTTCATCAGAGCCTTTTTTGTTTTTAATTTCCCTGCATATTGAGAAACTGAGCTGAGAGTGATGGTACTATTGTTGAGAGCAACAAGAACCACCCAGGATATTTAGGAATCAACTTTGGCACAGGGGTCCCCAAACTAGTAGAGACAGTGGATGACACAGGGATTCTAAGAAGGGATGGCAGTCCCAATGCAAAGGCCACGAAAGGGGATAGATCTAGGTACAAAGTGGCTGCTGGGGGGCAGGCAAAAAATGAGACCTCACAGACATGCTCATATGATCCATTTATCCATACACACACAGGTATGCTTGCATCTTTCCACCCATCCATCCAGTGATGTCATGCACCCACTACACACCACTATGCGAGTACCGGTTCCTAGAAGTTGAGCTGGCCCCGCCCACTCGAAGCTGGCCCCATCAGCTGGTTGGCTCATACTTTCTGTGAGGAGGCATTGCCTCCACTTTCTGTGAGGAGGCAGGCAGGCAGGCAGCGTGGTGGTGGTGGCAGCAGCAGAGCGAGAGGACCGGAGGTGGCAACAGCAGCAGCAGCAGCAGCAGCAGCAGCAGCAGCAGCAGCAGCGAGGGAGACTAATAGTATACTAATAGTATACTTGGACTAATAGTATACTAAGGCAAAAATAATTCCTTACCCTCATTTAATGTTGATGTGCTGCTTAATGATTTTGAACATACTAATTATGAAGATGAAGAAAGCTTTCATGGAGCAGCAAGTGGCAGCAAGTGTGAGAAGGTAGGCTGCCTGGGGTCCAGTGGTGTTATCTACTCCCGCGGAGACGGAACGCTGGGCGGGACTTACATTTGATTGACAGCCCGCCCATGGCATTCCGCCGCCCGCCCGCCCGCCCGCCGCGCGGGGAGCCCCTGGTTGTCGCGCCCCACTGCTGCTCTCCTAGGCACCCGGCGCGTGCCCCCATGGCTTCTGCGGCGAGCTGGCACCCCCTCGAAGGCCAGGGCACCGGCAAAACGCTACGGACGGGCAGCCAATCAGAGTGTAAGTCCCGCCCAGCGTTCCGGCACCTTGTTTATGAATGACACCACTGCTGGGGTCCCGCTCCTTCCAGCCGCGCAGATCCAGCGTCCTGGTGCCTCCTGCATCCTCCCCCCAACCCCAGCCCCCACACGGTCTTTTTTGGTCACCCATTCCCCCTGCTGATCCTTGCCGGCTCATTCCATTTAACATTACAGTTAAATGGCTCCCTGTCCCTAAAGGGCTCACAATCTAGTAGAGTCTAGCCTGCTATTTAACCAGGGAACAGTTGAAGCAAAATATGTATATACACATCTCTATAAAGTAAAGCAATAGAAGTTAAATCCACACTAACCACAAGCTGAAGTTATTACAAACACGATCACATCCACGGCAACAATCACGACATCACTTCCGGCTATGACCTCACTTCCTGTCATGACATCACTTCCAGCTTATTACGTCACTTCCGGTGGGCGGACCCCGACAAGTGCCAATCAAAAGTGAGTACCTGTTCCTAAATCCATCCATATGCATGCATAGAATCTAAGTCATGATAGAGAAGAGGTGAACTGTTATAAATACGATTGATTGATTGATTGATTGATTGATTGATTGATTGATTGATTGATTATCTATCATGTACTAGATTATATGTACAGGTATGCGTATGGATGGATGGATGGATGGATGGCACACATACCTCTTGGAGCACCCATGAGGTTGGCCTACATAAATAGCAGGTGACATAGTGAAACCATTCCTGGACTGTACCACTTCAATGTTCCTCCTGTACTGTGCTCCAAGGCCACTGTTGAACACAGAACCTCAGACACCCAGTTGCTTGTCCTTCTTCAGTTGTCCTTTCAGCTGCGAAGTATATGGTCACTGCATAGTACGTTGCTCAGTTTGCTCCTCTAAAGGTTCCCTTCTCATTGCTGTGGGTCCCATAAATCTAAATGGCTGGTGGAGCTGCTTATCTGACTCCTTAGGCTGCTCCCGCGTCTTGTGACTGCCACAAGAGTTTGGAGAAAGGTGAGAGTCATGGAAATGTGAGAAAGTCTGAGACAGGCTCTTCACTGAAATGGGATCTTTGAAGGTGACAATCAAATAAATTGAATAGCAGGGTAAACATAAACCTAGTTATACTTCAGTGTTCCATGACTATTGAGAGAGAGAGAGAGAGAGAGAGAGAGAGAGAGAGAGAGAGAGAGAGAGAGAG
>JAJKFI010020434.1:0-13373 GCA_029204185.1 Lerista edwardsae | reverse complement strand
GAGAGAGAGAGAGAGAGAGAGAGAGAGAGAGAGAGAGAGAGAGAGAGTTTCCCCGATGGTGGTTTGGCATGCTGTGAGCTCTATATAAGGAATTGCCACAACCATAGAGTAATGCAGAAGGCTGGATCTCACATAACAGTTCTGCAGACATGAGAGTCATTGCCACTTCTGCATGCATGGGTAAACATAGGATCAATTCCCCCTCTACTTTTGGTAATCAGGTCAAGTGCGCGTTCAAAGGAGTACAGAATACATGTGCATTCAGCAAGTGTGAAGCATCTGCTCTTGCTGAAGGAGGCGCACTGTTTTGTTTGGCTTTGAAAACTTGGAAGTCATGTCCCAAGCCCTTTCCTGGCCACTGCTTTGGGCAGCGCAGTCTATACCCCCTAAGAGCCAGCATTGCGTTCTTGCGCCGGCTGAACGCTGTCACAAGCGTGCCGTAAAGCACGGCCGTGCCAGCGCTATGGCACTCAGCCAGCACAAGCGGCAGCGCAAGCGCTCAGGCGCCGCCATGACCGTCGGCAGCGCCAGCCATGTGCCAGTCAAGCGCTGGCATCGCTCAGTTGGCGAGGGTCTCCACAAGAGCATTCCAGAGGCATTCCGGGGGTGTAACTGGGCAGCGCAGTGGGCAGAGATGGGGGTTGTGACACAGGACAGCCGTAGTGCCAAATCGTAATGCCGGTTCCCGGCCAAGGAGGCCCTGATACAGGCCGCTCCTGTCCACATTCCTCTGCGCCTACTAATTTACTGGCGCAGATCCAAGCAGGCCCATAGGGGTGACTGGGGCTTACGCAGGTGTAAGGGGAAAATCTTCCCTTGTCTTGCACATTGTTGCTGCTGCTGCCTCCTAATGGGCCTTGGGATATGGCCCTGCTATGTCGGCCTCACTAGGCCAGCATAGTGTAGGATTGCGCTCTAAATTTATTTTGAGGTGTGGACCTAATTCTATATGTACATACAGTGCATATTCCAGCTCAGTGGTTCTCAAACCTTTTAGCACCGGGACCCACTTTTTAGAATGACAATCTGTCCAGGACCCACCAGAAGTGATGTCATGGCCAGAACTGCCGTCATTGTGATGCCAGAGCCTGCTGCTTTCCTGAGAATGCAGCAATAAGTTGGGTTATTTCTCAGCCATTTTCCAATAGCAAAGTGAAGCAGAAAGAAAAAAGCCTATTTACAACTTTGACACAAGCAAAACCACCACACAGCCCTTCCCCCTTTCTAGCAGCCCATCTTCCCATATTTTCAATATGGCTGTTCTAGGTGCTTCGTGACCCACTTGAAATTGGCTCATGACCCACTGGTGGGTTCTCGCCCCACAGTTTGGGAACCACTGTTCTAGTTCAAAATACATTAGGTGGGAGTGGGCTCCAAATCATTCTAATTCAGCAGTTTACTATGGGGGAACTTTGATGCATGGAGGAGAGCCTTTGCCAAAGAGCAGAGAGTTTGGACATCTGCATGCGGCTGTTTTAGCAGTGGTGAGAGATGCTCCCAGGAGCTGAGCCCAGTTAGTCATTCAGCAGCTATCTTTCATACAAAGCCAGGTTTCTGAAAAGTGAAAGGCAATTCCTCAAGCAATGGTCCATGGTTGAGGTCACCAAGGATGGATACCTTTGCAAGCACATGCCTTTAAAGAAACTAGGAGGAAAAAACATTGGGAGAAGGAAGTTCTTTTGAAGCATGGGGGGGGGGCTGCTAGACTTCAACCTGGGGCTTGCAGGCGAGTGTGGAATCCCCACATGGCCTCTGGGTTTTACAGGCGAGTCAACTTGCATACTCAGCACACATGTGGCACTTTCTGAGCATGCAAAATGGATGGTGATGGAAGCCTTACAACAACCACCCTGTAAGGTAAGTAGTATTATCCCCGTACAGCAATTATGAAGTGGAGGCTAAGAACGTAGTGGCTTGCCTAAGATCTAGTGCATTAATAGATGTGAGGTCCAAACCAAGGAGTCCTATGCACTAGAGACTCCAAGTGCAGATTGGAATGCCTGGCTCATTGCCACTGCCAACCCATACAGCCCAAAGGAACAATAGACTGCAAAATACACAACAGAACTGGGCTGCAGAAAGTGAGCCTCTTCTACTTCTATCCACAACATCCACCGCTGCTCCAATACATGGTCACGATATAATAGTCCTTCCTGCTGTGCTGGTTGCTGCTATTTTAAATGCATCTGCCCTGGAAGAAAAGGCCCTCAGATTGATAAAATCTGCCATGTCATAAAAGAACAGCTGATACAACTGTTATAACTGTTATAGGAGCCCTCGCAGGTAATGAAGCAGCCCAGAAGCATCACTAGAGTTTACGTCACAACATGTAAGAGCATGTTGTGTCACCCCCATGATGGAGCTCCTCCATTACAACACCATATGCACAACCTAAATCAGTGGCATCACTAGAGTTGGCGTAACCCCACTAATGTTATTTATTTAAAACTATAATAGTGCAGATCACCCAGCAAATCAGAAACCAGCAAAAAAAAGTGGCCAATTTGATGACACTCACAACTGCAAGGCAGCCCAATCCTGAACCTGCCTTTGTGCTACTGCCACATCCAACTGGCACTGGACAGGCTTGGAGGAAGGGCGCAAGACGGGCGACGGGTCTCCTCACCTCTGCTCTGGCTAGTTTGCGAGGGCTTCCATGCTCGCAAGGTGCAAGCCCACCCCTCTGCCTGCCCAGGAACGCTCTCCCACCCCACCTGAAAAGCATGCAACACTGGCAACCAGTGCACTCACTGCTCACTGTCTTGCATTGCCGCCTCCAGGTGGTGCAGAGCTGGTGGTAGACTGGCGTTAACCCAGTGCCAGCAGTAATGCTTACAGCACCTTTTGCGAAAGAAGTGCAGGTAGTCTGTGCATACAGCCCACACTAAGGCCCATAGAATTGGGCCCTAAGAATTCTGGTATTAGCTCTGATACAAGGAATAAGGGCTGACTCATACTAATACCTTATTGGTTCCCTGCTGTGTAATAACAACACCTCATTGGCTCTCGGGGCAATCAGTCACATTGCTACGTTTTGAGATAAGAAAATCCACTTTTTGTTACATAAAGCGATTGTGTTTTCCTTTTCTGGTTATTTTGCTACAGGTTGATTAGCCATTATCTGGACTGCATGGGATGAGAAGGTGTCCAGATTTCAGATTTTTCTAGATTTCAGAATAATTCCATAAATATAATGAGAAATGCTTCCTCTTGCTCTTTTCACTGTGACCCATCTGCTGGCTTCTCTGACATTTTTCAGCCATGCCCGTATAGGCACACACCACAGAGCAGAGAATAGAACTTACAGCCTATACGTGGGAATGAGCACCTTCTTTCTACAGAAAGTTTAAAAATGTCTTGGACAAAGATCTCTGGATTTCAGAATTGCCTGGATTAAGGATGTCCAGATAAGGGATGATCCACCTGTATAACCTTTGATGAAATACAGATATTTCAATCTGGTTTGTTGCATTGCATTTGGCATTTAGTTACCCATTGAACGATGTATAACATGATGGTATTATTCATAAATATCAAGATTTTCACAATTTTGGCCAGTAGTGGTATCACACACACCCTGAGGGTGTCACCCGGTGCAGTCCACACCCCCTGCACCAGCAATGGCAGTGGTGTAATCTAAATTATTTAAGAACAGGTACTCACTTTTGATTGGCATGTGTCAGGACCCGCCCACCGGAAGTGACGTCATAAGCCAGAAGTGATGGCGTGGCAGGAAGTGACATGAAAAAAGCCCTTTTTGAGGACTCAGATGATTTTAAACTGACCCAACAGTTGCAACAGTATTCCACAGCACCCCCAGAACATGTTAAGGAGGCCTGGCATCATGTTAAAACCCCAGAGCAACTCATTTTTCAGTGGCAAGGAAAGGAAAGGCCCCGCTCGCTGCCTGCCTGCCTGCCTGCCTGCCTGGCTCTGAGAACAGGCAGGCAACTCAAACATGCAGGAAATTCAAACGTTGCAGAGGGCGGAGTCGACGAGTGGGCAGGCAAATGGGCAGGGCCAGCTGTAATCCTAGAAACCGGTACTCGCGTACCCCCGCGTACCCCCTGCATGACATCACTGAGCAATGGGATCTACAAATGAACAAGGGGAACGCTGGGCGGGACTTACACGGGGCTGCCGCGTGATTGGCTGCCCGTCTGTAGCGTTCCGCAGCTGTCCTGGCCTTGGGGGGCTGCCCCCGGTTAGCGTGCCCCCCCACTACTCGCCCAGGCACCCGGCGCGACCCTCACCTGTCCCCCGCGGCGAGCAGGAGCACACACACCCCGAGGCCAGGGCAGCTGCAGAACTCAAGTGGAAGTCCCGCCTACGTCCCGCCCAGCGTTCCCCTTGTTCATTTGTAGATCGCATTGCTGCCCTGCACCCTCTAGTGATGCCAATGACTAGGTCCACAGTACCCTGATGGCCCAAAACGTATTTACCTGAGGCATAAAATCCAAATGATGCCCCCATTGTGGTAAGAATAATATGCATTAAAGAACTGGCTAGTCCCTGTCCTTTGATGGTACCTCAAAGTCTTCTTCCGTAGGTCTTGGCCTGCCTAATGTTTTGCTTTGCTGAATTCTTTGTCTACAGCAGCCTTCACATAATGCCCAGATTTTTTAGCAGAAGCAACATTACAAGAACTTGAAGAATGCTCTTAACAGGGCGCTGAGGAATGGGAAACCCTCTGCTTGAATGCAAACAGCACCAACATTCAGAACACAAGCCACTCTCCCTGCTGCCTCCGGCCTAGAGCGTGGGTGACGGCGAGGGTGGATCAAGAGCACTGCCACCCTGGGCCCTCAGCTGAGTCCCGGAGAGACTGTTTCATCCTGTCACAATTAGAGCAGCCCTCAGGCAACATTAGCCTGAAGTATAGGCCGGTTTGGCTGGTGTCCAAACTGGGAACTGAGAGAGAGAGAGAGAGAGCTTAATGTTCTCCTTTTGCATTTCCCTCCTGTTACCCAACACCATCACGCTCTCCATTCTTGCAAAGTGCTATCATGAATTGGTTACAGCTGAGGAGTCAAATTCTACACACACACACACCAGGCCCAACCTGTATTTGTACCCACATCTTGTCTGGTTTACCTTGTAATCCGGGTGTGTCAAAAATAAGGCCCAGGGGCCAGATCCAGCCCCCAGAAGTTCTTTTTCTGGCCCCTGGCCTCTCCCAGCACCACCACCAGCTGCTCTAAGCTACTGAGCTGTGCTATCGCTGCTGACAAGACAGCCTGTGTGATAATTGGGCTTTCCCGTATTTTGAAAATAGGATCAAGACTCTTGTATTTTCTGTTCTGCCATTTGCAGCTATTAAGTGAGAAAAAAGTGCTTATTTCTGGTCACGACCTACTTAATGACGTCATTTCCTGCTTTATGACATCACTTCCAGCCCTCAGCAGGCATCATGAATGCTACCCGGCCTGCTGTATGAAATGACTTTGACACCCCTGTTGCAATCACTCTGATTGATCTGAAGAGGAGTTTCACTGGGACTTTCATTCGAACTAGAAGTACAAGAGCAGGAACGAAAGCCGATCGCTTGTAAAGTCTGTCTAGTAACTGTACAGGTGAATGGAGTCTTTGAATAACAGCGAGTGAAATGAGAGGGCCCACCTTTTCTTCAGTGATCATTTAAATGTGATTCCACAGAAGGTTGTTCCCTGTGTGCCCCAAGGTGTCAATGTAACAAGCGCAGTGCCTGAGGCTTCTGGAAGACAGAATATTTCCTCATCTCTCAAGAAGGAGGCTGAAAGGGGAGAGGAGAGGAAAGAAGAAGAAAAAAATAATAATTTGGATGCTGTGCGGATGTACTAAGCAGTGGTGGGAAGGGTGTTTGTTATCTGAACGGCATTGTGACTCAGTGGTTTTCATCTGCATGCCACAGGATGGAAGGAATATACATAATTAGGAATGGCTTTTAGGCGCAGAAAGCTGATCCACAAAGGGAAATGGCACCAGAGACAAAAAACAGCTCAGATTGCAAACTATTTAATATGTGACAGATAGGGGAAAGATCATGCAGGGAATTTCTGGGCAGCCTGATTAACAATCCGGGCAAATAAACGTATTTGCTTCTCAGCCAATTTGGCCTGGTCCATTAGAGGGAGCCATGGGTGCCTTTGCACCCAGCCCCCATTGTCAAGCACCCCTCCAAATGCTCCATCTTCATTGAAAGTCAAGAAGCCACAGCCAGACATTTTTCTATCATGCCTGTAATTCTTTACTAGGTGAGAGCCTTCTGATAAAACCAAGATAATTTCTGAGATGGCTACAGGCATGCCCCGGTATCCACTGATTTGGTATCCACGGATTCAGTTATCCATGGATACTGGAATGCCAATTAAAAAGAGGCGGGAACATGAAACCAATCTCTTTTTTGTTGCAGCAAAACCACTGATATTACCCTATCTTTAAAAAAGGCATCCCCAGTATCCACAGGTTCAGGTATCCATGGTGGGATCCCAAATGGAACCCCAGCAAATACTGAGGAATTCCTGTAGTTGCATATAGCACATTACATGACTGGAGGCCTGATCCCATTCAGGTCGGCACTGGCAATATGCTTATACCACCAGTGCCAGTGTAGCAAAAGTGTCGTAATGCACTGCAGTGGTATGGGCTTACCGCCGGCCCTGTGCCAGCCCCAGGACCAGGAGGACACAGGGTGGAGCCACTTGGTGGTAAACTCTTTGGGGTGGGGGAGACAGAACTGGGGGCAGGGGCAGAGCGGGCCTGGACAAGGGATGAGTATCGTTGCTTGGCCCAACAAGGAGATTCTCAAGCGTGCACCAGCAAAACAGCTGGCGCAGACTTGAGGAGTCCCACAGCACAGCCAGTGCCCTAACCTGAGGGAAGGGGACAAATGTCCCCTCACTCCAAGGAGCCTCCAACAGCTGCCATGGCTCCCGTCGGATGCAGCATTTTGGCACCACTGCTCCTACCGGAGCTGGGCAGTTTAGGATTGGGCTGCCCATTAGTACAACTTCAAAGTCAGATGGGTGAAAAGGGACCCTGCCCCCCTTCTTTTTTGGCCCAGTTGACCCACGCCAGTTCCAAATGAATCTACCACTACAAAAGGTCAACAGCAAAGTGGGCTGATCATCGCAGACAATGGGGGAACCAAAGATATTGGGTTAGAGAGTTTGATATGCCCAAGTTAAGGAGAACAGTTGGAGGTGTGCTTGATAAATAAAAACGGGAAGTGACCTTGCGGATAGAAGTGTTCTTAAAAATGTGATACTGGAACTATTGAGCATCAGGAAGAGGTGGGATCTGAGGAACAATTGCTTTTCAGTGGTGAGAATGACATGTTAAAAATCAGGGGCGAAGGCAGTAGCATAGCTACAGGGGGCAGCATGGTAAGTATTACAGGAGCTGCAATGCACCATGTAAGCAGCCCCTCCCATTTGCCATCAGAGCCATTCTGGGCAGTGATTGTAGTGCACAGTGCTGCTGTCGCTGCCCGGAACGGCTCCAATGGTAAGTGAGAGGAGCTGCTTACACACCACGTTGTGGCACCTGCTATACTTTCCATTCAACCACCAGCATTTAACTATGTGTATAGGAAGCCACTCCCTCTCAGCACCCTCGCTCTGCATCATAAAGTTATCCTCCCCTGGATGTTTTCCACTGAAGACAGAAAGATGGACTACTGATAAAGAAAAGTAGCAGACCCCCCCCCAAATCCACTTTCATGACCCGCTCATGACCATTCATCCCTAAGAATAAAGCAACATTCAAGCTAGGAGGAGAGGTGCCCACACACAACATTGTCACTCATTCCCTGAGAGCAGAAGCAAGTGAAGTCAAGCTCCATCATATCTGATCTTATGCTACTGCAGCTGATGGTGTCAATTAGTCCCAATCTGCTTTGTTGACTGCAGGACCTGCTATTCAGTTTGACCTGTGTTGTTGTGATCTGCATCCTACTGAGACAGGTCATTGATCCTTTCAGCTTTTACTAGAAATGGCTCTCCAAGGCCTCTGGCAGAGAGTTTTCTGAGCCCTGAAATCCTTTTCAATGAGAGATACCAGAGATTACTAAACATGGGACCTTATACATGTCAAGCACCTAGTCTCCTGCTCAGCTATGGGCCCTTGGATGTCCACTTCCATTTCTAAATCAGCTTTGCTACTTCTCCACCCCGCACAGGAAAGCATTCCAATCCTAGACAGTCTCGCACAGAACGCCGTTACCTTCCCACCGAAGTGGTACCTATTGATCTACTTGCATTTTTACCTGCTAGGTTGGCAGGAGCTGGGACAAGCGCCAGGATCTACTCCATCATGCGGTCTTGAACTGCCAACCTTCAGCAAGCTCAGCAGCAGCGGTTTAACCCGCAGTGCCACCAGCACAAACTAGGCCAGCAAAGTTTGTCCAGCACAAGGGACACCATAAAGGATGTTTGGACCACTCTTTGAATCAGAGAGGCCAGCACACAGACATGTGCCATCCTCTGTGACTCTGAGAATGGTCCAAAGGCACTTTATGGTGGCCCTGGTGCTGGCCAAACTTTGCTGGCCTAACTGTGCCAACCTAACTCCAGGTTAGGATTGTGCTCTGAAGGAGTTAATGGTAGAGATAAGATTCAAAGTGGGGAAGTCCTGATCCATAGCTTGGTCCCTAGCCATTATACTGAGTTCAATTCACTGTTGCCAACTTTAATGAATCAAAACAGTGTATCAATGATAGGAAAGTTCATTGACTGTGATAAGAGAGAGATGGGGAAACCCGCCCAACAAAATGAACTGTAAACATGATTCAGCCCATTTATTCAGAAGGGTGGCTGGATATAGGAATGGGCTTTAGTGTGGGAAACTTCACTGGTCTGTGAGACTTGGATGAATTACTGTTGGTCAACACAGCATTGCTGTGTGAATAAAGCATTTGAAAGAAAAGAGAAATAAAAATAAATAGGACACTAAACAGTAAACATGGCTGGGACCAATCAAACCTACTAGTGAACTGTATTCTAATCCTACTTCTTGGCCTACAGGAGTCTGAAGGCACAATCCAAACCTGGAGTTAGACCGGTACAGTTAGGCCAGCAAAGTTTGGTTGGCACAGTGGCCAAGAGTTTGGATCACTCTTGTGAGTCAGGGAGGATGGTGCAAATCTGTGTGCTGGCCATTCTGACTCTGAGAGTGGTCCAAATGCGCTTTACTGTGGCCCTTGCGCCCGCCAAACTCTGCTGGCCTAACTGTGCCAGCCTAACTCCAGGTTAGGATTACGTCCTGAATTAGCATGCATATAACAAGAAAGCAAGCAAGGAAATGAAGGCCCAAATCATATGTACGTTTACTCAGAAGTCCCGTCATACTGAGGGCGCAATCCAAGAGTGCCCCATGGCCAACGCAAGTCGTCTGCGTCAGCCCAACATGGTCACAAACCTGCTGTAAGAGACATCTGGGCAAGGGGCACTTTTCCAAGTGGTGTTCTCTTATGCTTAGCAGAGGGAGAGTAATTGTCCCTCTTCACCCCTGCGCAGTCTTCCTAGTGGCTGTTGCTGGTGGTTTGCCTTTTTTTTTTTTTTTAAGATTGTGAGCCCTTTGGGACAGGGAGTCATTTAATTTTATTATTATTACTATTTGCCTGTAAACCGCTTTGTGAACTTCGTGTTGAAAAGCAGTATATAAGTACCTGTTGATTGATTGATTGATTGATTGATTGATTGATTGATTGATTGATTGATTGATTGACTGATTGACTGATTGATCTGTGCCACGCAAGTGTCAGCAATGTCAGCAGACAGACACAGGAAGTGGCAGGTTAGCCCCCCCCCCCCCCCCCCGCTGGCCTAGTTCAGCCAGTGCAGGGGCTTTTCTGGGCAGGGGGAAAGGCAGGAGAGAGGTGGGGAAGAGGTAGAAACGGGCAGGGGTAGGGTGGACAGAGGGCAGTACCACAGGCAGGGTGGTCCGAGGAGCGGGGAGAAGTTCAGATCCGGCAGTTCTGACAGATCCAAACCTCCATCCCTGGGCCATGCAGCCCCAATTTGGGCCACTGCAGGCGGCTAGGACTTGTGCCTGCTAAATAGCAGGTGCAGGTCTGAGCAGCCCTATTGGGCTGCCTGCAGCTTACCGCGGAAGAAGGAAACATTTGTCTCCTCGCTCCATGCTAAGCTGCTGCCGCCTCCTAACTTGGTTAGGATGCAGTGCAGGCCAGCAAGCCTGACTGCTCCTGCCCAGAGGTGTTTCTACAGGGAGGGCAGAGCTCAAAGTTTTGCAAGAAGCCTTACCCTGTCGTGTAAATCCCTCCTCTCCCTTGCTGCTGTAGCCAGTAAGCAACACCAAGATGTTGCTTTCCCCTGTGAGGATTGGCTAAAACGGTGCAGGAGAGGAGTGATTTCCACTGCAAGGTAAGGCTTCTTGCAAAACTTAGAGCTTTGCCATCCCTGTAGAAACGCCACTGCTCCTGCCCAAGTTAGGACTGGGCTGCCCCTGGCACTTATTCCCAGAAAAGTGTGCAGCCTGAGATTTGAAAGAAAACCCACTTCTTCCTTCTTGGACAAGCACTGGGTGGTTACTCAGTTTCCAAAGAAACTACTACTAAAGAATTACAAAGAACTACTTCCTTCTATGGAAAAAAGCAAAAGGATTGTAATCAGGGATGCTACTGAGGTGAAAGGCAGAAGTTGTGCTGCTCTTCTAATGGTTGTGCTTCTTTTACTGGAAAGAAGGGCAGTCACACCAGAAGTCTAGGAAGACCAGGAGACCTTCTACATATTGCACATCAAGTTGATTTCAGTCAAATTAATAATTAGTTCAATGTAAACCATTCAGGACAGACTGATAGTTATGCATAAATGGCTAGGCAGCAAAATTAAGGTCCTGGTCCCAAAGGCAGCGATGGGATCTACAAAGGAACAAGGGGAACGCTGGGCGGGACTTACACGGGGCTTCCGCGTGGTTGGCTGCCCATCCGTAGCATTCCGCAGCTGTCCTGGCCTGGGGGGGCTGCCCCCGGTTAGCGCGCCCCTCCCGCTGCGCACCCAGGCACACGGCGTGACCTCACCTGTCCCCCGCAGCTAGGCCAGGGCAGCCGCGGAACGCTACGGACAGGCTGCCACTCAAGCGGAAGTCCCGCCTACATCCCACCCAGCGTTCCCCTTGTTATTTGTAGATCCCATCGCTGCCCAAAGGGTTTAAACTACAGGCATCTTTTCCAGTTATCACTATATAGGTGTATCTTTTTACAGATAAGGGAACATCAGCAGTTTTGCTGCAACAAGATTTTAAAAAAAAAAATTTGTTTAATGTTATTCTCTCTTTTTAATAGGTGTCCCAGTATCCATGGTATCCATGGATAACTGAAACCATGATACTGAATCCATGGATACTGGGGCAGTGTTCTGCCAAATTCCCTGCTGGGCCTCCCTAAGGGCCCCAGTGCCCACACTAGGCTAACTAGTTTCCCCTCCACAGCAGCCAGAGATAGGCAAGAGGAAGGGGGTTCATTCACCCACTGGGCCTCCTCTCTTCCAGCAGCTTTGCTTGGAATCACCGGCTGACCAGCCTCCTCCAGACTGCCCTCATCACCGGCTTAGCTCAACGTACCCTAAGTCTAACCTGGCACCACAAAACCCCACCACCAAACAATAGGCAGTCAGCTTACCCAAGCCACACCTGCCTCTTCCACTCGGTGGCTCCAGGGGCATGGCAGCCATACAACAGTTCCCAATAGTCTCTCACAACAACCTTACCTTTCTTTATCCAATCCTTCCTTTATCCAGTCCAACAATCAGTCCGTCTGTCCAGCTCCTACACCTACCTGGTGCCAATCACTCTTCCTTTAGCAATCCATCCAGCACCTACCTGGTGGTGCACCTACCTGGTGCTAACTTACTGCAGCTCCTGCCTCCAACTTTATACTGAGGCAGGCCAATTGGTGTCTGTTCCTGGGCTCTAGCTCATCAGCCACACCCATCTGCAGCTAGCCAGGGCCCTCATCAGCCTACCTAGGCTGCAGCTGTGCTCCTGAGGCTTGCAGAAGCTCTGGGATTAACCCCGTACTTCCTGGCTTATTTGGACAAGGGGCCACTGCTGATTCCATTTCCTATCTCCTTGGGGTATCTCCTGCCTTTTCCAATACAGGCAGTCCTGTATATGTTAAGAAGAAGAAACAATGGGATGTGCCAGCACTGCAATTATTGTGGAAGCACTTATAGTACTGCGGACAGGACTGTACTACTGCTGAAAAAAGTTTCAGCTGGCTGCAATACCCTCTTCACCTCTTGCATCCCAGTCCCATATCCAATCTGACTTGCTCCTACTTGGTCCTCAAGTGGTTGTGCACAACTGAATCAGCATGATGAAGACAAGTACCACTTCATTTACCCAAAGGAACCCACCTTAGGTCAGTTCGAGACCAACTGTGGGTCATAATCCACTGGCTGAGGTCCAGTTGGTTCAAGGATGAGTGGAAAAGGATTGAACACACTCACACAATTGGTTTTTGCAGTATTTGTCTGTGAGGTGGGGGAACGTCTTGAACTATTTTTTGGGGGGAGTGGTGTCTTGTTTTTACCAGGATCTTTGAAGAATAGCACATTCTCAGTGAATTTTCAGTGGCAATACATTTAGTAAAGGCAACAAGGGACTTTATTAGCAAACCATTGGTTTGGTGGAGGATTTTGCAACAATCGCTTTTCGTGGCAGGAGACAATGCCATAAGCAAGGCACCTGTCTTAGGGCAACATCTACTGGCTTCTCCATGGCTCAACATGAGTACCCATCTTGCAAACTTGTCATGTTTGCTTTGCTTTCCAGCTAAGGTTCTCTGTAGCATCCATGGCTCCATAGGCTGTCATCTTGCTCACAGAAGTGCATGGATATAGGTCTTCTTTGACATCAAATGTTTTAATCAATTGGATTTATAAATGTGTTAATAAACACAATTTGGTCACCTTAAAAATACATGTATGTGTAAGTAACACACGAGACATCTGACAACTTTATTTATCATTTTAAATAAAGAAAACAATAATCTTTTACTTGAGGTCTGGGCAGCCCAAAGTTTCAGGGACAATGATGAATGATCTCTACAGTCCTAATCCTCTTTTCCCCCTTCAATCCTAATCATAAGTGTTTATTAGTTATGTTTCTTCATAAAACATTCAATTCTTTTTTGGGGGGGAGAGTAGTTTCTCACCAAGGTTTTTGAAATTCAAGTTATAATCTCATGAATTATTTTATGTGAGACTTCCTTATGATCAGGTTTCTTTGAACACAACCCACCATGAAAAAAGGAAATGAGTTGCTATTAAAATTAAACTTCAAAACAAGCAAGTATTTCCTATAAATGATACGTTGAGATTGAGAATACTCTCTCTCTCTCTCTCTCTCTCTCTCTCTCTCTCTCTCTCTCTCTC
>JAJKFI010020431.1:0-13382 GCA_029204185.1 Lerista edwardsae | reverse complement strand
GAGAGAGAGAGAGAGAGAGAGAGAGAGAGAGAGAGAGAGAGAGAGAGTTTCCCCGATGGTGGTTTGGCATGCTGTGAGCTCTATATAAGGAATTGCCACAACCATAGAGTAATGCAGAAGGCTGGATCTCACATAACAGTTCTGCAGACATGAGAGTCATTGCCACTTCTGCATGCATGGGTAAACATAGGATCAATTCCCCCTCTACTTTTGGTAATCAGGTCAAGTGCGCGTTCAAAGGAGTACAGAATACATGTGCATTCAGCAAGTGTGAAGCATCTGCTCTTGCTGAAGGAGGCGCACTGTTTTGTTTGGCTTTGAAAACTTGGAAGTCATGTCCCAAGCCCTTTCCTGGCCACTGCTTTGGGCAGCGCAGTCTATACCCCCTAAGAGCCAGCATTGCGTTCTTGCGCCGGCTGAACGCTGTCACAAGCGTGCCGTAAAGCACGGCCGTGCCAGCGCTATGGCACTCAGCCAGCACAAGCGGCAGCGCAAGCGCTCAGGCGCCGCCATGACCGTCGGCAGCGCCAGCCATGTGCCAGTCAAGCGCTGGCATCGCTCAGTTGGCGAGGGTCTCCACAAGAGCATTCCAGAGGCATTCCGGGGGTGTAACTGGGCAGCGCAGTGGGCAGAGATGGGGGTTGTGACACAGGACAGCCGTAGTGCCAAATCGTAATGCCGGTTCCCGGCCAAGGAGGCCCTGATACAGGCCGCTCCTGTCCACATTCCTCTGCGCCTACTAATTTACTGGCGCAGATCCAAGCAGGCCCATAGGGGTGACTGGGGCTTACGCAGGTGTAAGGGGAAAATCTTCCCTTGTCTTGCACATTGTTGCTGCTGCTGCCTCCTAATGGGCCTTGGGATATGGCCCTGCTATGTCGGCCTCACTAGGCCAGCATAGTGTAGGATTGCGCTCTAAATTTATTTTGAGGTGTGGACCTAATTCTATATGTACATACAGTGCATATTCCAGCTCAGTGGTTCTCAAACCTTTTAGCACCGGGACCCACTTTTTAGAATGACAATCTGTCCAGGACCCACCAGAAGTGATGTCATGGCCAGAACTGCCGTCATTGTGATGCCAGAGCCTGCTGCTTTCCTGAGAATGCAGCAATAAGTTGGGTTATTTCTCAGCCATTTTCCAATAGCAAAGTGAAGCAGAAAGAAAAAAGCCTATTTACAACTTTGACACAAGCAAAACCACCACACAGCCCTTCCCCCTTTCTAGCAGCCCATCTTCCCATATTTTCAATATGGCTGTTCTAGGTGCTTCGTGACCCACTTGAAATTGGCTCATGACCCACTGGTGGGTTCTCGCCCCACAGTTTGGGAACCACTGTTCTAGTTCAAAATACATTAGGTGGGAGTGGGCTCCAAATCATTCTAATTCAGCAGTTTACTATGGGGGAACTTTGATGCATGGAGGAGAGCCTTTGCCAAAGAGCAGAGAGTTTGGACATCTGCATGCGGCTGTTTTAGCAGTGGTGAGAGATGCTCCCAGGAGCTGAGCCCAGTTAGTCATTCAGCAGCTATCTTTCATACAAAGCCAAGTTTCTGAAAAGTCAAAGGCAATTCCTCAAGCAATGGTCCATGGTTGAGGTCACCAAGGATGGATACCTTTGCAAGCACATGCCTTTAAAGAAACTAGGAGGAAAAAACATTGGGAGAAGGAAGTTCTTTTGAAGCATGGGGGGGGGCTGCTAGACTTCAACCTGGGGCTTGCAGGCGAGTGTGGAATCCCCACATGGCCTCTGGGTTTTACAGGCGAGTCAACTTGCATACTCAGCACACATGTGGCACTTTCTGAGCATGCAAAATGGATGGTGATGGAAGCCTTACAACAACCACCCTGTAAGGTAAGTAGTATTATCCCCGTACAGCAATTATGAAGTGGAGGCTAAGAACGTAGTGGCTTGCCTAAGATCTAGTGCATTAATAGATGTGAGGTCCAAACCAAGGAGTCCTATGCACTAGAGACTCCAAGTGCAGATTGGAATGCCTGGCTCATTGCCACTGCCAACCCATACAGCCCAAAGGAACAATAGACTGCAAAATACACAACAGAACTGGGCTGCAGAAAGTGAGCCTCTTCTACTTCTATCCACAACATCCACCGCTGCTCCAATACATGGTCACGATATAATAGTCCTTCCTGCTGTGCTGGTTGCTGCTATTTTAAATGCATCTGCCCTGGAAGAAAAGGCCCTCAGATTGATAAAATCTGCCATGTCATAAAAGAACAGCTGATACAACTGTTATAACTGTTATAGGAGCCCTCGCAGGTAATGAAGCAGCCCAGAAGCATCACTAGAGTTTACGTCACAACATGTAAGAGCATGTTGTGTCACCCCCATGATGGAGCTCCTCCATTACAACACCATATGCACAACCTAAATCAGTGGCATCACTAGAGTTGGCGTAACCCCACTAATGTTATTTATTTAAAACTATAATAGTGCAGATCACCCAGCAAATCAGAAACCAGCAAAAAAAAGTGGCCAATTTGATGACACTCACAACTGCAAGGCAGCCCAATCCTGAACCTGCCTTTGTGCTACTGCCACATCCAACTGGCACTGGACAGGCTTGGAGGAAGGGCGCAAGACGGGCGACGGGTCTCCTCACCTCTGCTCTGGCTAGTTTGCGAGGGCTTCCATGCTCGCAAGGTGCAAGCCCACCCCTCTGCCTGCCCAGGAACGCTCTCCCACCCCACCTGAAAAGCATGCAACACTGGCAACCAGTGCACTCACTGCTCACTGTCTTGCATTGCCGCCTCCAGGTGGTGCAGAGCTGGTGGTAGACTGGCGTTAACCCAGTGCCAGCAGTAATGCTTACAGCACCTTTTGCGAAAGAAGTGCAGGTAGTCTGTGCATACAGCCCACACTAAGGCCCATAGAATTGGGCCCTAAGAATTCTGGTATTAGCTCTGATACAAGGAATAAGGGCTGACTCATACTAATACCTTATTGGTTCCCTGCTGTGTAATAACAACACCTCATTGGCTCTCGGGGCAATCAGTCACATTGCTACGTTTTGAGATAAGAAAATCCACTTTTTGTTACATAAAGCGATTGTGTTTTCCTTTTCTGGTTATTTTGCTACAGGTTGATTAGCCATTATCTGGACTGCATGGGATGAGAAGGTGTCCAGATTTCAGATTTTTCTAGATTTCAGAATAATTCCATAAATATAATGAGAAATGCTTCCTCTTGCTCTTTTCACTGTGACCCATCTGCTGGCTTCTCTGACATTTTTCAGCCATGCCCGTATAGGCACACACCACAGAGCAGAGAATAGAACTTACAGCCTATACGTGGGAATGAGCACCTTCTTTCTACAGAAAGTTTAAAAATGTCTTGGACAAAGATCTCTGGATTTCAGAATTGCCTGGATTAAGGATGTCCAGATAAGGGATGATCCACCTGTATAACCTTTGATGAAATACAGATATTTCAATCTGGTTTGTTGCATTGCATTTGGCATTTAGTTACCCATTGAACGATGTATAACATGATGGTATTATTCATAAATATCAAGATTTTCACAATTTTGGCCAGTAGTGGTATCACACACACCCTGAGGGTGTCACCCGGTGCAGTCCACACCCCCTGCACCAGCAATGGCAGTGGTGTAATCTAAATTATTTAAGAACAGGTACTCACTTTTGATTGGCATGTGTCAGGACCCGCCCACCGGAAGTGACGTCATAAGCCAGAAGTGATGGCGTGGCAGGAAGTGACATGAAAAAAGCCCTTTTTGAGGACTCAGATGATTTTAAACTGACCCAACAGTTGCAACAGTATTCCACAGCACCCCCAGAACATGTTAAGGAGGCCTGGCATCATGTTAAAACCCCAGAGCAACTCATTTTTCAGTGGCAAGGAAAGGAAAGGCCCCGCTCGCTGCCTGCCTGCCTGCCTGCCTGCCTGGCTCTGAGAACAGGCAGGCAACTCAAACATGCAGGAAATTCAAACGTTGCAGAGGGCGGAGTCGACGAGTGGGCAGGCAAATGGGCGGGGCCAGCTGTAATCCTAGAAACCGGTACTCGCGTACCCCCGCGTACCCCCTGCATGACATCACTGAGCAATGGGATCTACAAATGAACAAGGGGAACGCTGGGCGGGACTTACACGGGGCTGCCGCGTGATTGGCTGCCCGTCTGTAGCGTTCCGCAGCTGTCCTGGCCTTGGGGGGCTGCCCCCGGTTAGCGTGCCCCCCCACTACTCGCCCAGGCACCCGGCGCGACCCTCACCTGTCCCCCGCGGCGAGCAGGAGCACACACACCCCGAGGCCAGGGCAGCTGCAGAACTCAAGTGGAAGTCCCGCCTACGTCCCGCCCAGCGTTCCCCTTGTTCATTTGTAGATCGCATTGCTGCCCTGCACCCTCTAGTGATGCCAATGACTAGGTCCACAGTACCCTGATGGCCCAAAACGTATTTACCTGAGGCATAAAATCCAAATGATGCCCCCATTGTGGTAAGAATAATATGCATTAAAGAACTGGCTAGTCCCTGTCCTTTGATGGTACCTCAAAGTCTTCTTCCGTAGGTCTTGGCCTGCCTAATGTTTTGCTTTGCTGAATTCTTTGTCTACAGCAGCCTTCACATAATGCCCAGATTTTTTAGCAGAAGCAACATTACAAGAACTTGAAGAATGCTCTTAACAGGGCGCTGAGGAATGGGAAACCCTCTGCTTGAATGCAAACAGCACCAACATTCAGAACACAAGCCACTCTCCCTGCTGCCTCCGGCCTAGAGCGTGGGTGACGGCGAGGGTGGATCAAGAGCACTGCCACCCTGGGCCCTCAGCTGAGTCCCGGAGAGACTGTTTCATCCTGTCACAATTAGAGCAGCCCTCAGGCAACATTAGCCTGAAGTATAGGCCGGTTTGGCTGGTGTCCAAACTGGGAACTGAGAGAGAGAGAGAGAGAGCTTAATGTTCTCCTTTTGCATTTCCCTCCTGTTACCCAACACCATCACGCTCTCCATTCTTGCAAAGTGCTATCATGAATTGGTTACAGCTGAGGAGTCAAATTCTACACACACACACACCAGGCCCAACCTGTATTTGTACCCACATCTTGTCTGGTTTACCTTGTAATCCGGGTGTGTCAAAAATAAGGCCCAGGGGCCAGATCCAGCCCCCAGAAGTTCTTTTTCTGGCCCCTGGCCTCTCCCAGCACCACCACCAGCTGCTCTAAGCTACTGAGCTGTGCTATCGCTGCTGACAAGACAGCCTGTGTGATAATTGGGCTTTCCTGTATTTTGAAAATAGGATCAAGACTCTTGTATTTTCTGTTCTGCCATTTGCAGCTATTAAGTGAAAAAAAAGTGCTTATTTCTGGTCACGACCTACTTAATGACGTCATTTCCTGCTTTATGACATCACTTCCAGCCCTCAGCAGGCATCATGAATGCTACCCGGCCTGCTGTATGAAATGACTTTGACACCCCTGTTGCAATCACTCTGATTGATCTGAAGAGGAGTTTCACTGGGACTTTCATTCGAACTAGAAGTACAAGAGCAGGAACGAAAGCCGATCGCTTGTAAAGTCTGTCTAGTAACTGTACAGGTGAATGGAGTCTTTGAATAACAGCGAGTGAAATGAGAGGGCCCACCTTTTCTTCAGTGATCATTTAAATGTGATTCCACAGAAGGTTGTTCCCTGTGTGCCCCAAGGTGTCAATGTAACAAGCGCAGTGCCTGAGGCTTCTGGAAGACAGAATATTTCCTCATCTCTCAAGAAGGAGGCTGAAAGGGGAGAGGAGAGGAAAGAAGAAGAAAAAAATAATAATTTGGATGCTGTGCGGATGTACTAAGCAGTGGTGGGAAGGGTGTTTGTTATCTGAACGGCATTGTGACTCAGTGGTTTTCATCTGCATGCCACAGGATGGAAGGAATATACATAATTAGGAATGGCTTTTAGGCGCAGAAAGCTGATCCACAAAGGGAAATGGCACCAGAGACAAAAAACAGCTCAGATTGCAAACTATTTAATATGTGACAGATAGGGGAAAGATCATGCAGGGAATTTCTGGGCAGCCTGATTAACAATCCGGGCAAATAAACGTATTTGCTTCTCAGCCAATTTGGCCTGGTCCATTAGAGGGAGCCATGGGTGCCTTTGCACCCAGCCCCCATTGTCAAGCACCCCTCCAAATGCTCCATCTTCATTGAAAGTCAAGAAGCCACAGCCAGACATTTTTCCATCATGCCTGTAATTCTTTACTAGGTGAGAGCCTTCTGATAAAACCAAGATAATTTCTGAGATGGCTACAGGCATGCCCCGGTATCCACTGATTTGGTATCCACGGATTCAGTTATCCATGGATACTGGAATGCCAATTAAAAAGAGGCGGGAACATGAAACCAATCTCTTTTTTGTTGCAGCAAAACCACTGATATTACCCTATCTTTAAAAAAGGCATCCCCAGTATCCACAGGTTCAGGTATCCATGGTGGGATCCCAAATGGAACCCCAGCAAATACTGAGGAATTCCTGTAGTTGCATATAGCACATTACATGACTGGAGGCCTGACCCCATTCAGGTCGGCACTGGCAATATGCTTATACCACCAGTGCCAGTGTAGCAAAAGTGTCGTAATGCACTGCAGTGGTATGGGCTTACCGCCGGCCCTGTGCCAGCCCCAGGACCAGGAGGACACAGGGTGGAGCCACTTGGTGGTAAACTCTTTGGGGTGGGGGAGACAGAACTGGGGGCAGGGGCAGAGCGGGCCTGGACAAGGGATGAGTATCGTTGCTTGGCCCAACAAGGAGATTCTCAAGCGTGCACCAGCAAAACAGCTGGCGCAGACTTGAGGAGTCCCACAGCACAGCCAGTGCCCTAACCTGAGGGAAGGGGACAAATGTCCCCTCACTCCAAGGAGCCTCCAACAGCTGCCATGGCTCCCGTCGGATGCAGCATTTTGGCACCACTGCTCCTACCGGAGCTGGGCAGTTTAGGATTGGGCTGCCCATTAGTACAACTTCAAAGTCAGATGGGTGAAAAGGGACCCTGCCCCCCTTCTTTTTTGGCCCAGTTGACCCACGCCAGTTCCAAATGAATCTACCACTACAAAAGGTCAACAGCAAAGTGGGCTGATCATCGCAGACAATGGGGGAACCAAAGATATTGGGTTAGAGAGTTTGATATGCCCAAGTTAAGGAGAACAGTTGGAGGTGTGCTTGATAAATAAAAACGGGAAGTGACCTTGCGGATAGAAGTGTTCTTAAAAATGTGATACTGGAACTATTGAGCATCAGGAAGAGGTGGGATCTGAGGAACAATTGCTTTTCAGTGGTGAGAATGACATGTTAAAAATCAGGGGCGAAGGCAGTAGCATAGCTACAGGGGGCAGCATGGTAAGTATTACAGGAGCTGCAATGCACCATGTAAGCAGCCCCTCCCATTTGCCATCAGAGCCATTCTGGGCAGTGATTGTAGTGCACAGTGCTGCTGTCGCTGCCCGGAACGGCTCCAATGGTAAGTGAGAGGAGCTGCTTACACACCACGTTGTGGCACCTGCTATACTTTCCATTCAACCACCAGCATTTAACTATGTGTATAGGAAGCCACTCCCTCTCAGCACCCTCGCTCTGCATCATAAAGTTATCCTCCCCTGGATGTTTTCCACTGAAGACAGAAAGATGGACTACTGATAAAGAAAAGTAGCAGACCCCCCCCCAAATCCACTTTCATGACCCGCTCATGACCATTCATCCCTAAGAATAAAGCAACATTCAAGCTAGGAGGAGAGGTGCCCACACACAACATTGTCACTCATTCCCTGAGAGCAGAAGCAAGTGAAGTCAAGCTCCATCATATCTGATCTTATGCTACTGCAGCTGATGGTGTCAATTAGTCCCAATCTGCTTTGTTGACTGCAGGACCTGCTATTCAGTTTGACCTGTGTTGTTGTGATCTGCATCCTACTGAGACAGGTCATTGATCCTTTCAGCTTTTACTAGAAATGGCTCTCCAAGGCCTCTGGCAGAGAGTTTTCTGAGCCCTGAAATCCTTTTCAATGAGAGATACCAGAGATTACTAAACATGGGACCTTATACATGTCAAGCACCTAGTCTCCTGCTCAGCTATGGGCCCTTGGATGTCCACTTCCATTTCTAAATCAGCTTTGCTACTTCTCCACCCCGCACAGGAAAGCATTCCAATCCTAGACAGTCTCGCACAGAACGCCGTTACCTTCCCACCGAAGTGGTACCTATTGATCTACTTGCATTTTTACCTGCTAGGTTGGCAGGAGCTGGGACAAGCGCCAGGATCTACTCCATCATGCGGTCTTGAACTGCCAACCTTCAGCAAGCTCAGCAGCAGCGGTTTAACCCGCAGTGCCACCAGCACAAACTAGGCCAGCAAAGTTTGTCCAGCACAAGGGACACCATAAAGGATGTTTGGACCACTCTTTGAATCAGAGAGGCCAGCACACAGACATGTGCCATCCTCTGTGACTCTGAGAATGGTCCAAAGGCACTTTATGGTGGCCCTGGTGCTGGCCAAACTTTGCTGGCCTAACTGTGCCAACCTAACTCCAGGTTAGGATTGTGCTCTGAAGGAGTTAATGGTAGAGATAAGATTCAAAGTGGGGAAGTCCTGATCCATAGCTTGGTCCCTAGCCATTATACTGAGTTCAATTCACTGTTGCCAACTTTAATGAATCAAAACAGTGTATCAATGATAGGAAAGTTCATTGACTGTGATAAGAGAGAGATGGGGAAACCCGCCCAACAAAATGAACTGTAAACATGATTCAGCCCATTTATTCAGAAGGGTGGCTGGATATAGGAATGGGCTTTAGTGTGGGAAACTTCACTGGTCTGTGAGACTTGGATGAATTACTGTTGGTCAACACAGCATTGCTGTGTGAATAAAGCATTTGAAAGAAAAGAGAAATAAAAATAAATAGGACACTAAACAGTAAACATGGCTGGGACCAATCAAACCTACTAGTGAACTGTATTCTAATCCTACTTCTTGGCCTACAGGAGTCTGAAGGCACAATCCAAACCTGGAGTTAGACCGGTACAGTTAGGCCAGCAAAGTTTGGTTGGCACAGTGGCCAAGAGTTTGGATCACTCTTGTGAGTCAGGGAGGATGGTGCAAATCTGTGTGCTGGCCATTCTGACTCTGAGAGTGGTCCAAATGCGCTTTACTGTGGCCCTTGCGCCCGCCAAACTCTGCTGGCCTAACTGTGCCAGCCTAACTCCAGGTTAGGATTACGTCCTGAATTAGCATGCATATAACAAGAAAGCAAGCAAGGAAATGAAGGCCCAAATCATATGTACGTTTACTCAGAAGTCCCGTCATACTGAGGGCGCAATCCAAGAGTGCCCCATGGCCAACGCAAGTCGTCTGCGTCAGCCCAACATGGTCACAAACCTGCTGTAAGAGACATCTGGGCAAGGGGCACTTTTCCAAGTGGTGTTCTCTTATGCTTAGCAGAGGGAGAGTAATTGTCCCTCTTCACCCCTGCGCAGTCTTCCTAGTGGCTGTTGCTGGTGGTTTGCCTTTTTTTTTTTTTTAAGATTGTGAGCCCTTTGGGACAGGGAGTCATTTAATTTTATTATTATTACTATTTGCCTGTAAACCGCTTTGTGAACTTCGTGTTGAAAAGCAGTATATAAGTACCTGTTGATTGATTGATTGATTGATTGATTGATTGATTGATTGATTGATTGATTGATTGATTGATTGACTGACTGATTGACTGATTGATCTGTGCCACGCAAGTGTCAGCAATGTCAGCAGACAGACACAGGAAGTGGCAGGTTAGCCCCCCCCCCCCCCCCCCGCTGGCCTAGTTCAGCCAGTGCAGGGGCTTTTCTGGGCAGGGGGAAAGGCAGGAGAGAGGTGGGGAAGAGGTAGAAACGGGCAGGGGTAGGGTGGACAGAGGGCAGTACCACAGGCAGGGTGGTCCGAGGAGCGGGGAGAAGTTCAGATCCGGCAGTTCTGACAGATCCAAACCTCCATCCCTGGGCCATGCAGCCCCAATTTGGGCCACTGCAGGCGGCTAGGACTTGTGCCTGCTAAATAGCAGGTGCAGGTCTGAGCAGCCCTATTGGGCTGCCTGCAGCTTACCGCGGAAGAAGGAAACATTTGTCTCCTCGCTCCATGCTAAGCTGCTGCCGCCTCCTAACTTGGTTAGGATGCAGTGCAGGCCAGCAAGCCTGACTGCTCCTGCCCAGAGGTGTTTCTACAGGGAGGGCAGAGCTCAAAGTTTTGCAAGAAGCCTTACCCTGTCGTGTAAATCCCTCCTCTCCCTTGCTGCTGTAGCCAGTAAGCAACACCAAGATGTTGCTTTCCCCTGTGAGGATTGGCTAAAACGGTGCAGGAGAGGAGTGATTTCCACTGCAAGGTAAGGCTTCTTGCAAAACTTAGAGCTTTGCCATCCCTGTAGAAACGCCACTGCTCCTGCCCAAGTTAGGACTGGGCTGCCCCTGGCACTTATTCCCAGAAAAGTGTGCAGCCTGAGATTTGAAAGAAAACCCACTTCTTCCTTCTTGGACAAGCACTGGGTGGTTACTCAGTTTCCAAAGAAACTACTACTAAAGAATTACAAAGAACTACTTCCTTCTATGGAAAAAAGCAAAAGGATTGTAATCAGGGATGCTACTGAGGTGAAAGGCAGAAGTTGTGCTGCTCTTCTAATGGTTGTGCTTCTTTTGCTGGAAAGAAGGGCAGTCACACCAGAAGTCTAGGAAGACCAGGAGACCTTCTACATATTGCACATCAAGTTGATTTCAGTCAAATTAATAATTAGTTCAATGTAAACCATTCAGGACAGACTGATAGTTATGCATAAATGGCTAGGCAGCAAAATTAAGGTCCTGGTCCCAAAGGCAGCGATGGGATCTACAAAGGAACAAGGGGAACGCTGGGCGGGACTTACACGGGGCTTCCGCGTGGTTGGCTGCCCATCCGTAGCATTCCGCAGCTGTCCTGGCCTGGGGGGGCTGCCCCCGGTTAGCGCGCCCCTCCCGCTGCGCACCCAGGCACACGGCGTGACCTCACCTGTCCCCCGCAGCTAGGCCAGGGCAGCCGCGGAACGCTACGGACAGGCTGCCACTCAAGCGGAAGTCCCGCCTACATCCCACCCAGCGTTCCCCTTGTTATTTGTAGATCCCATCGCTGCCCAAAGGGTTTAAACTACAGGCATCTTTTCCAGTTATCACTATATAGGTGTATCTTTTTACAGATAAGGGAACATCAGCAGTTTTGCTGCAACAAGATTTTAAAAAAAAAATTTGTTTAATGTTATTCTCTCTTTTTAATAGGTGTCCCAGTATCCATGGTATCCATGGATAACTGAAACCATGATACTGAATCCATGGATACTGGGGCAGTGTTCTGCCAAATTCCCTGCTGGGCCTCCCTAAGGGCCCCAGTGCCCACACTAGGCTAACTAGTTTCCCCTCCACAGCAGCCAGAGATAGGCAAGAGGAAGGGGGTTCATTCACCCACTGGGCCTCCTCTCTTCCAGCAGCTTTGCTTGGAATCACCGGCTGACCAGCCTCCTCCAGACTGCCCTCATCACCGGCTTAGCTCAACGTACCCTAAGTCTAACCTGGCACCACAAAACCCCACCACCAAACAATAGGCAGTCAGCTTACCCAAGCCACACCTGCCTCTTCCACTCGGTGGCTCCAGGGGCATGGCAGCCATACAACAGTTCCCAATAGTCTCTCACAACAACCTTACCTTTCTTTATCCAATCCTTCCTTTATCCAGTCCAACAATCAGTCCGTCTGTCCAGCTCCTACACCTACCTGGTGCCAATCACTCTTCCTTTAGCAATCCATCCAGCACCTACCTGGTGGTGCACCTACCTGGTGCTAACTTACTGCAGCTCCTGCCTCCAACTTTATACTGAGGCAGGCCAATTGGTGTCTGTTCCTGGGCTCTAGCTCATCAGCCACACCCATCTGCAGCTAGCCAGGGCCCTCATCAGCCTACCTAGGCTGCAGCTGTGCTCCTGAGGCTTGCAGAAGCTCTGGGATTAACCCCGTACTTCCTGGCTTATTTGGACAAGGGGCCACTGCTGATTCCATTTCCTATCTCCTTGGGGTATCTCCTGCCTTTTCCAATACAGGCAGTCCTGTATATGTTAAGAAGAAGAAACAATGGGATGTGCCAGCACTGCAATTATTGTGGAAGCACTTATAGTACTGCGGACAGGACTGTACTACTGCTGAAAAAAGTTTCAGCTGGCTGCAATACCCTCTTCACCTCTTGCATCCCAGTCCCATATCCAATCTGACTTGCTCCTACTTGGTCCTCAAGTGGTTGTGCACAACTGAATCAGCATGATGAAGACAAGTACCACTTCATTTACCCAAAGGAACCCACCTTAGGTCAGTTCGAGACCAACTGTGGGTCATAATCCACTGGCTGAGGTCCAGTTGGTTCAAGGATGAGTGGAAAAGGATTGAACACACTCACACAATTGGTTTTTGCAGTATTTGTCTGTGAGGTGGGGGAACGTCTTGAACTATTTTTTGGGGGGAGTGGTGTCTTGTTTTTACCAGGATCTTTGAAGAATAGCACATTCTCAGTGAATTTTCAGTGGCAATACATTTAGTAAAGGCAACAAGGGACTTTATTAGCAAACCATTGGTTTGGTGGAGGATTTTGCAACAATCGCTTTTCGTGGCAGGAGACAATGCCATAAGCAAGGCACCTGTCTTAGGGCAACATCTACTGGCTTCTCCATGGCTCAACATGAGTACCCATCTTGCAAACTTGTCATGTTTGCTTTGCTTTCCAGCTAAGGTTCTCTGTAGCATCCATGGCTCCATAGGCTGTCATCTTGCTCACAGAAGTGCATGGATATAGGTCTTCTTTGACATCAAATGTTTTAATCAATTGGATTTATAAATGTGTTAATAAACACAATTTGGTCACCTTAAAAATACATGTATGTGTAAGTAACACACGAGACATCTGACAACTTTATTTATCATTTTAAATAAAGAAAACAATAATCTTTTACTTGAGGTCTGGGCAGCCCAAAGTTTCAGGGACAATGATGAATGATCTCTACAGTCCTAATCCTCTTTTCCCCCTTCAATCCTAATCATAAGTGTTTATTAGTTATGTTTCTTCATAAAACATTCAATTCTTTTTTGGGGGGGAGAGTAGTTTCTCACCAAGGTTTTTGAAATTCAAGTTATAATCTCATGAATTATTTTATGTGAGACTTCCTTATGATCAGGTTTCTTTGAACACAACCCACCATGAAAAAAGGAAATGAGTTGCTATTAAAATTAAACTTCAAAACAAGCAAGTATTTCCTATAAATGATACGTTGAGATTGAGAATACTCTCTCTCTCTCTCTCTCTCTCTCTCTCTCTCTCTCTCTCTCTCTC
>JAJKFI010020428.1:0-20188 GCA_029204185.1 Lerista edwardsae | reverse complement strand
CACACACACACACACACACACACACACACACACACACACACACACACGACAGAATATACCAATATTTCCCACTATTGTCTGAAAACATTAATAGCCTGTAAATGTCAACTTCACTGTATTATCTACTATAACACATATGTGCATGTGTATGCCACAATAAATGTCAAAAGCTCAATAAATGGTAACGTTTGCAGGTAGTTCTTCATAGTTTAATGCCCAATCCCAGGGCCGGCCTTAAGCCAATGTGACCCATGTCACCACAGTGGGCCCCGCACTTTGGGGGCCCTCACACCAGTGCAGTGAGCATATTGCCTGCCTCTGTAGTCAGGATCTCTTAGGGTTGTAGGGAACTGTGGCAAGGAGAGCAGCTTTACCTTAGGCTCTCCAAACCTGCCCCAGCTTTTGAACTGCCCAAAATGGGCCTCCTGGAAGCAGTTGGCAGTGATGCCATCCTGTCACCACCAACTATTTCCAGGTGCCACACTTTGCGCGTGGCACCACAAGTGCTCTTCTTGATGAGTGGAGGACCCTGTGGGGAGGGTGGGGGCCCCACAGGAATGCCCCACATTGGGCCCCACCACTCCTAGAGCTGGCCCTTCCCAATCCTATCCTTCTACCCACCCCTGCCAATGCAGTTGCACCAAGGAGGTTTGTGCTGCATCCTGCTGGGGATGCAAATCAGGAGGCTTGGGAGAGATAAGGACAAATATTTACCCTTACTTCCCTATAAGCCTCCCACTCACCAATGGGTCTCCCTGGACCTGCACCAGCTCTTTAGTTCCAGTGGCAACAGTGGCAGGGGGGATAAGCTTGGGCCATTAGGTTACAATACTATATACACAGTCCTTGGACCCATTGAGCACACAGGGCCCAAACGTGTCGCCACAATACAGCCCTGAGGAAAGGGAACAAATATTCCCTTACCTGGAGGAGGCCTCTGTGACTGCCCCACTACTGCAGGATGCAGCGCATGCCTCTTTGGCAAGTCAGCACCAGCGCTGGAAAGTTGGGTAGGATTGCACTTTTCTTCTGAGTATCACACCTAGGATTGTGCTTTAAATCAGTGGGCAATATGAGAACATTATGGGCGTAACCCTAACCAACTTTCCAGCACTGACATAGCTGTTCCAATGGGGCATGTGCTGCATCCTGCAATCGAGTAGTAGTCACAGAGGAGTCCTGAAGGTAAGGGAATGTTTGTTCCCTTACCCCGGTGCTGCAAACCTGGTTAGGATTGCGCCCCATGACATTTACCGATAAAACTGTAATGCATGCATTGACATGTTTTTGTAGCCTGGTGTGAGCGCATGGAATTCATGTTGATTGGTAACATACATGGGTAGTCGAGCTTGGGGAGTTGCAAAGGAAAAGCAGTAGATAGAGGAAGAGTTCAGCACCCCTTTTCTTACCTACTACTTCTCCAATACAAATTGTCCCTTCCTCCTTCCATTTATCCCTTGCTGTTGCCTGGTCCCTGATGGGCCTACACAGATCTACATCAGCTCTCTTCTGGCATTGATAGGTGGTTCTCAAACCTTTTAGCACCGAGACCCACTTTTTAGAATGACAATCCGTCCAGGACCCACTGGAAGTGATGTCATGCCGGAAGCACCATCATGGTGACACCAGAGCCTGCTGCTTTCCTGAGAATGCAGCAATAAGTTGGGTTATTTTTCAGCCACATTCCAATAGCAAAGCGAATCAGAAAGGAAAAAAAAAAGCCTGTTTACAACCTTAGACACAAGAAAAAAAAACAACCACACAGCCCTCCCCCTTTCCAGCATCTCATCTTTCCATATATTCCATATGGCTGCTTTAAAATTGGCTCGCGACCCACCTAAAATTGGCTGGCAACCCCGGTGGGTCCTGACCCACAGTTTGGGAACCACTAGCATAGATCAAAGGGGAGGATATCAGGCCTGGGATGGGGTTCCATTCTGGTAGACATTGCTGCTACTGAGATCAACCCCCGTTCCAAGCCCAATCCTCCCCCACCGCAACTGCTCCAATGGCTGGTCTGCATGGTGCCACCTCTTGTGTGCAGGGGTGCGACCTCTTGGCTTTTGCCCCAGTTGCACAATGGTGGACTCGCTGCTGTGCTGGTGGCCCCCGCAATATGCTGGCGGACCTCAAAATCCACCACCGTTCTGCAAAGAAAGAATTGGGCCCTGAATCTTATAAGTGTGGCCCACAATCAGCATCATTTTCCGTAGCTCCCCTGTGGAGCAAACTGGATGAGTTGTTTGCAGTCTTTCAATAAAAGGGTCAGGAGCTGCCACAGATGGTTGGTGCATGCTAAGATTGATCATCATTAGCTATTGGCACAGCTAAGGCATCTGCTACCTGGGGCAACGGAGATTTTGTAGCCACACATGCACACCCTGACGAATTTCAAATTTAAGTAAATAAAAAGGGGTTTTTTTGTCTATTGGGTGGGGGAAAGGCAGGAGGGGGGTGGAGGTTGGATGTAGCCATTAGGTCGCATCCAAAAAAACCCCTCCCTGTCCGCATGGCCCCGATTCAGGCCACGATTCAGTGCTTGGACTTGCGCCGGCTATAGCAGGTGCAGATCTGAGTAGCCCAGAGGGCGGCTGGCGCCTACCTGGGCAAGGTGATGAACCTGCCCTTGTCCCATGGAGGTTCCAGTCTGCTCCCAAGCTGCACTGGATATAGCGCAGGCCAACCGGCCTGCCTATTTCAGAGCAGCTTAGGATTGTGCCCCTAGAGGCTCAATTTAAAACGCATACACTCTATTATAAGTGTAATAACAAGAATTCCAGCTGTTTGGTTTCATAGAAGCCATCTTCTGTTGCTATGTCTTTCACTATGTGCAATGTCTTTAACTGAAGATATATGGGCTTGCTGGTCTGGTGCATAAAATGGTTCTTTATGTACTTCAGGCTGCTCTTGTCAAGTGATGAATGAGGAGGGTGACCAGACCAGTTCATGTCATGCACGCGCCAACAATCCGCAGAAAGACAGATTGTTACAAGCTCATTACATGCAGGCTTAAAAGGTTTTCTCATCAGCGACAAGGAAGAAAACCTTTAAACCTGTGCAGAAAGTAATTGCACAGAATGCAAGAAGACTGTGCATTTATGAAGCTTTTGTTTATGCAGTTTTTAAAGGCAATATATTGTCGATTTTACTTTTCTTTTATAATGTTATTCTCTGTTGCCTTTTATTTGTAAACTATCTAAGAGGTCCTTTGGGACCAAAAGTGAGGAAAATGAGACAAGTTAATGTTAAATAGTACAAATATAGTTTTATTATATTTTTATATGCTATATTTTTTTATTATACTATATAGTTTTATTATGCAGTCTGGTCATTAAGTTCAGAAGTAAGTTCCATTAATTTTTATGGGGCTTAATCTCAAAAAGCATGCATTAGAATTGCAGCCATGTATCTTTCCAACTTTAAATATTGTGCATGATCCAATCCAAACTGACCACTTTCCCATTACTTTGAATGGGAACGTCCAATGCACTCTTCCCCCACTAAAATCCATGGGAAATAAAAGTGCATAGTTTTGGATGACTCTTGCTCATTGTGCAAGGTGTCTCCAAATGACTCCTATTTATAAGATGATGTTGCTGGCGGCTAAAGCAGAATTAGAATTTTAGAAGAGACTTTTTAAGGAACCAGTTTTCTGTTCAATTCCTTGGATTCAGAATAACAGGACTTCCTGCCTTGTAATATTGCATTGTAATTCTTTTTTTTTTTTTTTTTGGCTTGCAGTCATTGACACTTTTCTTCCCTTTCTTTATTTCCAGATTACTTCTTCTTTTATTTAAAAAAAAAAATCCCTTTGCAACAAGCAAGGAGGGAATTCCCTGCGTTCATTTCTAGGAAAGGAGAAAAACCAACCTGGGATTTCTCTCTGAAGGCTACAAAATCTGCTGGAGTGTACAGGATTTTCTCAGTGTCACTATGAATAAATCATAGGTAACACTCTGCTTCTTTGGCGGTGGCAGGTGAGACCCAGAGAGAATTTTTGCATTCATTGGAAATGGGACATTTGAAATGAGTCTTCTGTCAGGAAGATTTATTTTGGAGCACCTGAATGAAATAGGCTCCACCGGCTGTTAGATAGAGGATTGATCCTGTTCCTACAGTGGGATGAAATATAATCTTCAAAATATCCCTTCTGACACTTGTGAATGTTCTTTTCTCTCACACTCCGTAACCTAGGTAATGCGAGAGGAGGAGGAGGTGGGTTTTTGAAAATATGCAATGGAGTGACATCTGATTCGTTAACGGACGGGATGAAACGACACCATGATTTCTTTATCTATTATATGTCTCAGGGCCAGCTCTAAGAGTGATGGGGCCCAATGCAGGGCATTTCTGCAGGGGCCACACCCCACCTGCGGGGCCCCCCACTCAGCAAGAAAAGTGCTTGCGATGCTACACACGGCACTAGAAATAGTTGGCATGACGTAATGACATCACTGGCAACTGCTTCCAGGAGGCCCATTTGGGGCTGTTAGGAGGCAGGGCCAGGTGGGAGGACCCATGGTAAAGCCGCTCTGCTCATCCCACTGACTTTCAGTCCATAAGATCCCAGCTGCAGCAGCAGGCAATCTGCTTGCTGTGCTGGTGTGGGGGCCCCCCAAAGTGCGGGGCCCAATGTGATGACATTGGTCACATTGGCTTAAGGCCGGCCCTGATATGTTTAACTTGCCCTTCTGCTAAGAAACCCAAGGCCATGCACATGGCGCTTCTCCCTCTTTTTATCTTCCAAGTAACACTGAAGGGTAAGGGTAAGCCCCTGGGGTAAGCCTTAGCAACCACAATGGGTCAACTTGGGCATGCTTCAGCGATATCACTGGCACAAATTGATTCATGAATGTGAATCAGGCCCAGGAAGGGGATGAGGATACACTGTGCACCAGCAACTCCAGCCCCCAGGGGCAGGGACGGGAGAAATGAGGCAATGACAGGGTGGGGAGGGCAGGATGGAATGACAGCAGAGGTGGAGGTGGGTGGGTCAAGTCCGGAAGGGGGGTGAGTTCAGTGGCAATACTGGCTGCCAAATCCTAGACTGCCCTTCCCCCTGCAGGATGCAGTGGTAGCCTTTTTACTGGCGTTGCAGCAGCAGGGGTGGGTGGGAGGGGAACTGTCGGAATCGGCTCGTAACATATTATTTTTATATATAGCTCAATTCGGTATAGTACGCAAACTTCATGTGCATCCTAACAAAAAACGTACTGCAAGCTGGAACAAAAATAAATATATGTTCATGGTCTGCCTTATGAAATTTGTCTGATTTCAGATACTAGAGTGCAGTTGCTGGAGTGGAAAACAGACCGCTATGCGAAAAGATGTATCGTATTAGATGCGTAGCCGATCGACTCCTTTAAAACATGTGGGTAGAATCCTTTCTCGCATGAGGGTGCAGCATCAATGTGAAGAGGCATCCCCGCTGGTTTCAACAGAGCCCGGCTTCTTCTTTGCCCTGCCTTGGTGTAACTCAGCCAGGCACAGAACCAGTGCCAGGGTAGAATGAAAGGGGTTGTCCCTGAATGCTTCCCACAGCCCCATCTAGCCCTGCAATCACGCACTTACAGCCGAATCCTGTTACAGCCTCCGAGTTGGGCCACACAGCCTGACACAGAGGTCGGGATCCGGCGGCGAAGGTAACCTCAGTCCCGCCCTCTGCTCCTACCCTCCCACTGCCCAGGAACGCCCTCCTGTAGCGCCTGGAACTGGCATAATGTCGGCAACCAGTGCACTCATTGCCACTGACATTGTACTGCCATCTCCAGGTGGTGGGGGCTGGCGTTGGCCTGGCGTTTGCCCAGTGGTGTCATCCTGGCGGAACGGCCCGGTACGCCGTTCCGCCAGTTCCCCAGACGGGCCCAGGCCGCGCCACCTCTCCCGAGGACGGGCGAGCTGCTCCTGGGCCCGCCCGCCCTCCCGCACATCTGAATTGCTCTGAAATGGAACAATTTGAGGAGCAGTGAGGCGCAAGGAGGCGTGGCTGCCCGCCATTGGGGCGGAGGGCTGCCAATCATCTGGGCGTTCCGGTTCCTGGCACGCCCGGATGACGTCTCTGCGTTGGCCCAACACTGGCAGTAACAGCTTACTGCCAGTGCTGGGAGTGACTTACGGCACTTTTACGACACCAGCACCAATGAAATGCTGGTATCACTGGCACTATGGGGCTCCGGATGTATGCACTGTGGAAAGGAGAAGGGTTGGATGAGAATATGGGAGACCCCCATGGATTTCCCACTCTTCATGATGTACTGCTGTGCTGCTAGGGAAGAAGCAGAGCTCTATTAATCCCTGCAAGTATTCCTCCAGTGTGAATGTGACTTCTGATTAATTGACAACACGATCCTCTGTTGTTTTTGGCTGCTGGTGGTTGCGTTTGCCTATTTGCTGCTTGATCAATTGTGATATACAATACTGATTTATTTAACTCACTAGATATTTACTGGGATATACTTTTATACTGGGGAAGAGCAGAACACGAGTACTAGTAGCTCCAGAAAGAGTGAAGTAGCTGGGCCAAAACTGAAAGGAAGCTCAGCTGTGGATGTGTCTGGAAGTGAAAGGAAAGTGCGATGCTGCAAAGAACAATACTACATAGGAACCTGGAACGTCAGATCTATGAATCAAGGCAAGCTAGATGTAGTCAAACGTGAGATGTCAAGGCTGAACATCGACATCCTGGGAGTTAGTGAACTAAAGTGGACAGGAATGGGAGAATTTAATTCAGATGACCATTATATCTGCTACTGTGGGCAGGAATCCCTTAGAAGAAATGGAGTAGCCTTCATCGTGAACAAGAGAGTGAGAACAGGAGTACTGGGGTATAACCTCAAAAATGATAGAATGATTTCCATTCGGATCCAAGGCAAACCTTTCAACATCACAGTAATCCAAGTCTACGCCCCAACCACTGGTGCTGATGAGGAAGAAGTTGACCGCTTCTATGAAGACCTAGAACAGCTTCTAGAATTAACACCCAAAAAAGATGTCCTTCTCATCATAGGGGATTGGAATGCTAAAGTAGGCAGTCAAGAGGTAAGAGGAATAACAGGCAAGTTTGGTCTTGGAGTACAAAATGAAGCAGGGCAAAGACTGATAGAGTTCTGTCAGGAGAACACATTAGTCATAGCAAACACCCTTTTCCAGCAACACAAACGGCGACTGTACACATGGACTTCACCAGATGGTCTACATCGAAATCAGATTGATTACATTCTTTGCAGCCAAAGATGGAAAAGTTCCATACAGGCAGTCAAAACAAGACCTGGAGCTGACTGTGGCTCAGATCATCAGCTTCTTCTTGCCAAATTCAGGCTTAAACTGAAAAAAGTAGGGAAAACCGCTAGGCCCTCCACGTATGACCTAAATCAGATTCCCTATGAATATACAGTGGAGGTGACAAATAGATTTAGGGGCTTAGATTTGGTAGACAGAGTGCCTGAAGAACTTTGGATGGAGGTCTGTAACATTGTACAGGAGGCAGCAACTAAAACCATCCCAAAGAGGAAGAAATGCAAGAAGGCAAAGTGGCTGTCTGACGAGGCTTTACAAATAGCTGAGGAAAGGAGAGAAGCCAAAAGCAAGGGAGAAAGGAAAAGATATACCCAACTGAATGCAGATTTCCAGAGAACAGCAAGGAGAGATAGGAAGGCCTTTCTAAATGAGCAATGCAAAGAAATAGAGGAAAACAACAGAATGGGGAGGACTAGAGATCTTTTCAAGAAAATTGGAGATGTCAAAGGACAATTTCATGCTAAGGTAGGCACAATAAAGGACAAAAATGGCAAGGACCTAACAGAAGCAGATGAGATTCAGAAGAGGTGGCAAGAATACACAGAGGAACTCTATAAGGCCGATCTAAATGTTCCTGATAACCACAGTGGTACAGTCACTGAGCTCGAACCTGACATCCTGGAGAGTGAAGTCAAGTGGGCTTTAGAAAGCCTCACTAACAACAAAGCTAGTGGAGGTGACAGCATTCCAGCGGAATTACTCCAAATCTTAAAAGATGATGCTGTCCAAGTGCTGCTCTCCATATGCCAGCAAATTTGGAAAACCCAACAGTGGCCACAAGACTAAGAACATAAGAACATAAGAAGAGCCATGCTGGATCAGGCCAAGGGCCCATCTAGTCCAGCTTCCTGAATCTCACAGCGGCCCACCCCAGGTGCCCCAGGGAGGCAGGAGACAACAAGATGCTTGCATCCTGTTGCCACTCCCTTACACCCGGTACCTGTAGCCCACCACCTTTGTAAGGAGGTTGCACAATCCATCATTGCCTATAGCCCACAATGGATCTTTCCTCCAGAAATCGGTCTAATCCTCTCTTAAAGACATCAAGACCAAATGCCATCACCACCTCCTGTGGCAAGGAGTTCCACAGATTAACTACCCGCTGGGTAAAAAAGTACTTCCTTTTATCTGTTTTAACTCTCCCAACCCTCAGTTTTAGCGGATGCCCCCTGGTTCTGGTGTTGTGAGAGAGGGAAAAGAACATCCCTCTATCGACTCTATCCCTTCCATGCATAATTTTGTATGTCTCAATCATGTCCCCCCTCAGGCGCCTTTTTTCTAGGCTGAAGAGCCCCAAACGCTGCAGTCTTTCTTCATAAGGGAGGTGCCCCAGCCCCGTCATCATTTTTGTCGCTCTCTTCTGCACCTTTTCCAACTCCACTATGTCCTTTTTGAGATGCGGCGACCAGAACTGGACACAATATTCCAGGTGCGGCCTTACCATTGCTTTGTACAATGGCATGATAATATTGGCTGTTTTATTCTCAACCCCTTTTTTAATTACCCCGAGCATGGAATTGGCTTTCTTAATTGCTGCCGCACACTGGGTCGATACCTTCATTGAATTGTCCACCAGCACCCCAAGATCTCTCTCCTGAGCTGTCACAGACAGCTCAGAACCCATTAGCCTATAGGTGAAGTTTTGGTTTTTGGCCCCAATGTGCATCACTTTACATTTGTTTACGTTGAAACGCATCTGCCATTTGGCTGCCCATTCCCCCAACTTGGAGAGATCCTTCTGGAGCTCTTCACAATCCTCTCTGGTTTTTACCACCCGGAAAAGTTTTGTGTCATCTGCAAACCTGGCCACCTCGCTGCTTATCCCTGTCTCTAAGTCATTTATGAATAAGTTGAAAAGCACTGGCCCCAAGACAGATCCCTGGGGCACTCCACTTTTCACCTCTCTCCATTCTGAAAATTGCCCATTTACCCCCACTCTCTGTTTCCTGGCCCTCAACCAATTCTGGATCCATAAGAGGACCTGCCCTCTTATTCCCTGACTGTGAAGTTTCTTCAGCAGCCTTTGGTGGGGGACCGTGTCAAACGCCTTCTGAAAATCCAGGTATATGATATCCACAGGTTCACCCACATCCACGTGCCTGTTGACCTTTTCAAAGAATTCCAAAAGGTTTGTGAGGCAAGACTTACCCTTACAGAAGCCATGCTGACTTTCTTTTAGCAGTACTTGTTCCTCTATGTGTTTTAGGATTTTATCTTTGATAAGGCTTTCCACCATCTTACCCGGAACAGACGTTAGGCTGACCGGCCTGTAGTTTCCAGGGTCCCCCCTTCTCCCTTTTTTAAAGATTGGCGTGACATTGGCTATCCTCCAATCCTCTGGCACCGTGGCCGTTTGAAGGGACAAGTTGCATACTCTAGTTAAGAGGTCAGCAACTTCGTTCTTTAGTTCCTTAATAACTCTTGGATGTATACCATCTGGGCCTGGTGACTTATTTATATGTAGTTTATCAATTTGATCTAAAACATCTTCCTTATTCACCATTATCTGCTTTAATTCCTTAGTTAGGAAGGGCTGTTCGGGCTGTGGTATCTGCCCAAGTTCTTCTGCTGTGAAGATGGACGCAAAGAATTCATTTAATTTCTCTGCAATCTCCAAGTCCCCTTTTATCTCCTCTTTCCCTCCCTCACCATCCAGCGGGCCAACCGCCTCTCTGGCAGGTTTCCTGCTTCTAACATATTTGAAGAAGCTTTTATTATTCCCCTTTATGTTGCTAGCCATGCGTTCCTCAAACGCTTTCTTGGCCTCCCGTATCACCTTGGAAAAGACTGGAAAAGATCAGTTTACATTCCAATCCCAAAGAAGGGCAATGCCAAAGATTGCTCGAATTACCGCACCATTGCACTCATTTCACATGCTAGCAAGGTCATGCTCAAAATCCTACAAGCTCGGCTTCAGCAGTATGTGAATCGAGAACTACCAGATGTACAAGCTGGTTTCCGAAGAGGCAGAGGAACTAGAGATCAAATTGCCAACCTTCGCTGGATCATGGAGAAAGCAAGAGAGTTCCAGAAAAACATCTACCTCTGCTTCATTGATTATGCTAAAGCCTTTGATTGTGTGGATCACAACAAACTGTGGCAAGTTCTTGAAGAGATGGGAGTTCCAGACCACCTGATCTGCCTTCTGAGAAACCTTTATGCGGGTCAGGAAGCAACAGTTAGAACTGGACATGGAACAACCGACTGGTTTAAAATTGGGAAAGGAGTACGACAAGGCTGTATATTGTCACCCTGCTTATTTAACTTATACGCAGAGTACATCATGAGGAAGGCAGGGCTGGATGACTCACAAGCTGGAATCAAGATTGCTGGGAGAAACATCAACAACCTCAGATATGCAGACGATACCACTCTACTGGCAGAAAGTGAGGAAGACCTAAAGAACCTTCTGATGAGGGTGAAAGAGGAAAGTGCCAAAATTGGTTTGAAGCTCAACATTAAAAAGACTAAGATCATGGCAACCACTCCCATCACTTCCTGGCAAATAGGAGGGGAAGAAATGGAAGCAGTGACAGACTTTATCTTCCTGGGCTCCAAGATCACCGCAGATGGTGACTGCAGCCATGAAATTAAAAGACGTTTACTTCTTGGGAAGAAAGCTATGGTGAACCTAGATAGCTTAATCAAAAGCCGAGACATCACCCTGCCAACAAAGGTTCACATAGTCAAAGCGATGGTTTTCCCAGTAGCCATGTATGGCTGTGAGAGCTGGACCATAAGAAAGGCAGAGCGTCGAAGAATCGATGCTTTTGAATTATGGTGTTGGAGAAGACTCTTGAGAGTCTCCTGGACTGCAAAGAGATCCAATCGGTCAATTCTCCAGGAAGTCAAGCCTGATTGCTCCCTGGAAGGACAAATGCTGAAGCTGAAGCTCCAATACTTTGGCCACCTGATGAGAAGAGAGGACTCTTTAGAAAAGACCCTCATGCTGGGAAAGATTGAAGGCAAAAGGAGAAGGGGGCGACAGAGGATGAGATGGTTAGATAGTGTCACCGAAGCAATGAATATGAAATTGGGCGAACTCAGGAAGCTAGTGGAGGACAGGGAGGCCTGGCGTGCTGTGGTCCATGGGGTCGCGAAGAGTCGGACACGACTTAGCGACTGAACAACAACAACAACAACAACTTTGAGCACATTTTGTCAAATTTATTTAAGAAATGAAAATGGGACTGGGGAAAAAACGTTTGCGTTGTGGGTGATGTTGCTTCTACAATACTGCCTCTGAGCCTTGGAAAAGTTATTATCTTTCACAGTGGAAAATACACCCTCTTACTCTTCTACACCTAGCCGTGCGATATACAGGAGGCAGGAGGTGTGGACTGATGGTTGAGCTGCTGGTACTGCCTGAAGCTCAGCAGGAAAATCTGCGGTTTGCTTTCGGATGGGAGATGAATGCCAGGCTGTGACAAGCTGCAGTACCTGTGGTGGCAGAACAGAGTCGCTGTGGAGCTGATTAGCTCACCGCAAGTGAGAGTTGTGGTGGAGTGTGTGAGGAGGCCAGCCAGCAAAGAAGGGAATACGACTTCGAAGACCTGTCCAGGCTTGACTTGCGATTGCCTGCTGAGGCTTGATGGCAGGCAGCCAAAGGAGAGAACCACACTGTGAAGGCAACATCTGGGCCTGAGGATTGGCAGATCACAAGAATACTGTAGATTTGTAAAAAAAAAAACCCATTGAAAAAAATGGTGGTTTAGACTAGCCTGCTCATGTAAGCCGCCTTGGGCATTTGCTTCAGCATGGGAAAGGCGGGGTATAAATTCTTCAAATAAATTCTTCAAATAAATAAATATACACTATGGAAAATTGTGTATGTAACTATCATTTTATGGACACCTACTTGCTGGCTTCGATCTCCGGCTGTAGGGCTAAATATTTTATTTTTAGCTATTTGTTTTAAAAAATGCAAAACCATAAACAGCAGTAAAACAAGATAACTTTCACAATTAAAATAAAAGAGTACAGTATATGAGAGGTTGTTTTTTCCATTATAAGACTCTTAACAAGCCCTGATAAGCAGAAGGTTAACAGTGTGGGCCCTGTTCTCCAGATTAAACACCCCTCACAACAGATAGCTCTTGCCCTTCTTTCTAAATACTAGGACAGGCGTACATGAACAAACATACTTTGGGAAATTGTTTGTGTATTGTGTATTGGGGCTATAGCTATACAGCTGTCCGACTTTCTGGAGAGAGAGAGAGAGAGAGAGCTCAGAGATGGCCCCTACTAAACACACATACTAGTATATCTTTTTCAAGTACAGTTGTGGTATCTACTGAAGTTTGGCTCTGAGACTCCTGGCTGATACCAAAAACCATGTTAAATAAAAGCAGTTAAAACAAAACGTGAATCCGACAGTCAATTAGAACTTCTGTTTTCGGCTCGCTCTGAAAAAACCGACCCCTCCCTTCTCCCTCTCTCACTGAAGAATGGAATGCAAAAATGATTCATCTTCAGCAAGAGAGTGTCTCAGAGCAAGCTGAAAACATCAGTTCTAATAGTCTGCCTAGAAATGTGGATTTTAGAACAGGGAAATGCTTTTTCCCTTTCTTCAGAGATCAGCAGTGTCCTTTTCTGAGGTGGCCATCAGTGTTGAGTCAAATCAGTGTATGAAAAACATTGGGGCCATAAAAAGTTTTTACTGTAAAACGTGCAACTATTTCTGCCTTCCCCATCTCCACCTCCTTAATTCTACTTCTCACCTCTTTACATAGGAAAGGACTGAAACTCAGTGGCCAAGAAAATGTTTTAAATCCACAAGGTTCCAGATTAATTCCTTGACATTTCTTGTTAGAGCTGAGAAAAATCCAGTGAGGGTAAACCAGTAGTTCCCAAACCTTTCAGAACGAGGACCCACTTTTTAAATTGACATTCTATTGCAGTGGTTCTCAAATGTTTTAGAGAAGAACCCATTTTTTACAATGGCACTCATCTCAGGACCCACTGGAAGTGATGTCATGACCAGAAGTGACATCATCAAGCAGGAAGTGCCATCATTGTGACATAAATAAAATTACACTCCTGGAATGCAAACTGGCATTCTTGGACTATAGCAATCGCGCAACCATCAAGATTAGGACAAAATATTGTGTAAAAGCACTGAACTAAAAGCAAAATTTTAGAAAACCATCACTTGAACATTCAAACTGTTAACACTCACAAAAGAAATAGAGCAAGAGTTAGGTCTGCAGCTTTCAAAATGGCTGCTCCCAGCTTTCCGGAACCCCTCTGACATCATATTGCAACCCACCAAGTGGGTCCCGACCCATAGTTTGAGAACCACTGTTGAGACCCACCTAGATTTATAACTTTTTAAAAAAAATCCAGAAAGGAAAATATATTTATTTACATGTAATAATGCTTTGTGTGTTTGTTCCCTATCTGTTAGTGAGACAGCCCTAATTAACTTTAATGTATGCTCTCTTTCCTATTTCTCCCCCTCCCCAATTAAAAAAACACATAAAATCTTCTGGGTTAAAAAAATTCTTTATTAGGGGACATACTGACCTAGATGACCCTAAGGTGGTGCTTGTATTGTGGAAGGCCTGTGAATTTTGAGGAGTTAGTAGTCTGCACAAGTGCTTCCCAATGGTCAATCTGTTCTATCAGGGTTGGGTTAATCTTTCTGAAATTGCTGAGTCCCACTTTGTTAACTTTTGCACCAGTTAGTAAGGATGCCTCCCTCATGTTACCATATTTGGAGTTCTGGGCACCAAGCCAAAGCCACATGCCTGGATGAGCTACTTCCTAGGGAGGTGCACCATGCACCCCACAAATAATATAAAAAGGGCTTGGAAATGCCATTAGTTATACATCTGGCATCAGTGTGGACAGCTGCAGGTGTGCCACACCATAAACATGCCCATAAGAGAAAAGCATCAATAGAAGGAGGTACCACTTCTATTTTGAGGAACATAACAACACTGTATTAAATTCTGTTTGTCTGGGGATATTGTTGCTTGGGCAAAGCTAATCAATCCTGGCTTCTGTCGGTCTTCTTTCTTTCTGGGTGCAATCCTAACCTGGAGTTAGGCCGGCACAGTTTGGCCAGCAAAGTTTGGCCGGCACAAGGGACACCGTAAAGTATGTTTGGACCACTCTCAGAGTCAGAGAGGCCAGCCCATGGACGTGCACCATCCTCCTTGACTCCAAGAGTGGTCCAAGCACGTTTTACGGTGTCCTTTGTGCCGGCCAAACTTTGCTGGCCTAACTGTGCTGGCCTAACTCCAGGTTGGGATTGCACTCTCTGTTCCATTGCTTCTGTACCTGAAAAGAATCTTGCCCTTCTTGCAATAGAGTTGTCAGTGTCGGAAGGTAGGTACAATGCTGCCTGCAGGATAGTAGAGGGCAGTGTATTGTCCAAGGGGCAGGTGACTCGGAGGTTACCTGTTGTGGATCTTCAATCTTGCCCTCTTTGATCTGTGGAGGGGATGAATCCCTACCTCTGTCTCGCCACCTTCTCTCTCTCCTCCTGATCTCCCAAAGTGCAAGATCAGCTGCATGCGCCGCACAGCAGCATGGAGTCCACCATGCAAGGAGTCCCTTTGCGTATGCAAAGGGAATAGCTCTAGAATTCCCTGTGCTCCAAGCCTAGGATCTGTACCACAAACAGAGATGTACATGTTTGTGAAGCATATTTTTCCTCAAAATCCTTTTAGTGTCTCTGTAGTATTTATTGTTAGCAGCAAACTAAAGGGAGTTGGTGCAGTCCAGTCAGAACAAGGGTCTTCCGCTATATGTCTCTGCTTGGTTCAGGGCCCTTTGTGCTGAGTGTCATAACAAGGGGAAAGGAACAGGAACTTGAACAGTGGGGCATATGTTCTGTACCCCTTTTTGCCATTCTGTTGGATGCCACTGCTTTCTAAGAATGTAGATGGGGAATCAACTCTCATGCGTAACTGTAAACTGAAAATGGAATTGAGACTGGGACTTTAACAGTTAAGAGAAAACTATTTCGTATAATCAGTGTCCTACTTTCCAGCACTTGAAGCTCGTGCTGCAGGCAACCTTTTCCAGCCCTGCATCAATTGACCACCAAAAGCATCCTAACTATTTACATTTCTCCCTGCCAAAAAGCAAGGGACGTGGTGGCGCAGCAGGTTAATTCGCTGTTGGTGGGCTTTCCGACTGGAAGGTTGGGAGTTCAAGACTGCGCAACGGAGTGAGCTCCCGTTGCTTGTCTCAGCTCCTGCCAACCTAGCAGTTCGAAAATGCAAGTAGATAAATAGGGACCACTTCGGTGGGAAGGTAACGGCGTTCCGTGCGCTACGGCGTAGAGTCATGCTGGCCACATGACCACGGAAGCTTGTCCTCGGACAAAACACCGGCTCTACAGGCTTAGAAACGGAGATGAACACTGCCCCCTACAGTCGGTCACGACTAGACCATTCGGTCATGGGGAAACATTTACCTGCCAAAAAGCATGCACGATCATTTACTTCACATGATGTTGTCATGTCATGCATTTCCCCTCCCCCATCACTGTAGCAACCAATCATGTGAAGTGGGAAGGGGGACAGCACAGCAATCACAGTAATCTTACGGCACAATCCAAAGCCTGAGCTCACCTTGTTCTCGTGGAGCCCTCAGCCTGTTTCTGCGCCTGTATCTTGGAAGTGGAACAGCAGAAATGGAAGCTCTGTGCCCTTATGGTAACTAAAAGACTGCTGGAAACATTATGGTAGTGCCCTCTTGCAATTGCTCAGTGGGTTGAAGATTTTTGGATGTTTTCTACTTTTCCGTGAACAGCTTATTGGTGACAACTAAGAATGGATATATTTGAGACTTTTTGGAAACCCTTCCAAATATTTGGAAATCATTTGGAAAAATGAAATATTCTGTAATTTCAACTGTTTCTTAAACTGTTTCTTTTACTCTATGTATTTTTATTTTTCTTCCACAAAATGAAAAATACAGGTGTGGGAAGCCTCCACTCTCAGGTTCCTAGCCCTCAATTCTTCTCCCACTGCAGCACTAGTTGTGAAGAATTTCTTCTGCCCCACTCTTTTCCCCCCCTCCTGGTGATAAGCTCCACTGAAAAACCACTAGTTAACTGAAAGCCTTCAGGCAGGTCTGTCTCTCTCAGGACACAATCCTAACCAACTTTCCAGCACTGTCATACCTGTGCCAATGAGGCATGTGCTGCATCCTGCAGTGGAGTAGTAGGCAGGAAGCCCTCCTCAAGGTAAGAGAATGTATGTTTCCGTACTGGGAGCGGCATTGCTCTTACCCCAGGGCTGGAAAATTGATTAGGATTGTGCCCTCAATCTCATCGATTTCACAGGGTGGTTGCAAGGATAATCACACGCAGCCAACACCCTGATCTTCTTGGGAAAAGGGCAGCATGCAGTGAGAATTTTGTTGGTGAGAAACAAAATAAATGGGTACATAATCATTGTTGTGTGTATCTGAGTATGTTATCAAGCTGTATGTTCCAGAACAGTGGTTCTCAACCCATGGTCTGTGGAATACAGATGATCTGTGGGCGCATGGGAGGTGGTCTGCCAGCCAACTGGTCCTAGCAGCCGGCAGGCGAGTGGAGCGCCATGTGCTCCTCACTTTGCTAGCTTTGCGTGGGTGCTCCCGCCCTCCCTTGGCTCTGATTAGTCCGAAATCAGGCCAATCAAGGAACCATTAGTGAAGGTACTTCCATCCTCGCTTGGCTCTGATTGGCCCAAAACTGGGCCAATTCAGGAACCATTGGCAATGGTGTGATGACATCATCAGCCTATCACCAGGTCTTCCTGCAACTGCATGCTCGGTGGTCCGCAACGTATGCAAGTACAGATGCAGTGGTCCACGGTCTCCCAAAGGTTGGGAACTGCTGTTTTACAAAGTCATTACAACATTAATGCTGCTGCCTCCTGATCTTTCCTCTGCTCTGCCTCTTCTTGCCTGACCAACAGCTCTTTAGCAGGGCCACAACCATACCTTGCTGTCAGTGTATCACAGACCTGGGGGGTGGATGTCAATCCAGACAAAGCCATGTTATGCAGTCCAGGTATGACCGATTACTAGGGTTGGTTTTTCTTGTTAAACACCACATAAAAACACAAAAATACAGGCTTTGGGGCAGTGATGTCATTCAGGGGGAACAGACCAGAACGGGCGTTCCGGATCCTAACGGGCTCCATGGCTGGTTCCAGGTTCCCGACAAGTGCCAATCAAAAGTGAGTTCCTGTTCCTAAATCATTTGAATGACACAACTGCTTTGGGGGGTTAAAATATTTGAATAAAAACATAAAACACTGTCTTTTGGTGTTTTAAGATATTTTCCAGAAATTAAAATAGACTACTTTTCCAGTTAGAAATAACACTGTGGCTGCATTTGCTGACACTATATTGCCTCTGTCAGAGCTATTCAAAGTGGTGGGTCGCAACCCACCACTGAACATTAGAAAGGACCATTCCCCATTGAGGGGAGTGGCCCAGGAATGTGTGTCCCAACAGCACCACAGTGATCACGGTGCTGCAGTGACCCAGGGGCACCGCAAGGGATATCAGAGGGTAGGGAAGCCTTTTGGAGAGTGCCAGAGCCCCCTCTGGGACCCTCCATGCTGAAGAAATGAGCTCCGATTCGCAATCAGAACTCATTTCCTGTTTGCGATGGATCACCAGTCACCAAAAGAACACACCCCTGCCCATGACACTGTGGAGGGAGGGTCTGTAGGAGAAGAGGGTGAATGTCCAGATTTACATTTGGCCCTCAAAAGAATCTAGCATGCATGTGGCTCCTGAGTGAGCATGCATGTGGCAAATGAGGTCATTGGTTTCCTAGATTTTTCACATCTTTCCTGGCTTAGGGCTCAGCCCTGGAAGATGGAAATACAAAGCTGTCTGGACATGTACCGGGTACATTTTCTTCCAGGCTCCATTTTTACCAGTACTGAAAGCAGCACTCCACCCCACCCCCCAGTGGCTTCCAGACGGTAGAATTAGTGCCTATGGGCTGGTCCTGTTTGAAAAACATTGTGGGAACAGCTTCCATCATTTTCTCTTTCCAGGCTTTGCCAACTCCTCCTTCCGGAAATGTGTCAACGACTTAATCCCATTCTGAGGCACAAGCAGGGCTATGTCGCTAATTGCTCTCAATTTATAGCTTTGTTCAGCTTTAGAGGACAATTAAGGTGACGAAATCCGTGGGAAATCGTGTTATCTTTGAACAGCAAGGGAAAAGAAAATAGCAAGGATTTGGAAAGGCTAAATCCCACAAGCACTGATAGTTGACTGAAAGGAAAAGTATAGATATCACAGGGATCAGTTCATTTGCACTACAGGGTTTTTCACACGCTCTAGGGAAATTGCTGAAATTATTAAAAAATATGGTAAATCTCAGTAAGTAATCCCTGTGTTTGACAAATATTTCTCTCTCTCTTTACTTCTAATTCCATGCAGATGTGGAAGGGTTATGGAGCGGGTTCCTGTACATTTGATCATTATTAAAAACAGGAACTTGTACATTTTTTGACTTTCTGCCACCTATTGGTAACTTTAGGTGCTGAAACGGCACAATCAGTGTAATTCCCAATATCGTCCACATTCCATTTCAATTAGAATATTTATTAAACTTTTTTTTTTTGTGCACAGAGCCAACCACGTTAGACATCCTGATGGATCAAATTATGTCAGGGGAAAATAAACCCAGCCAAACTTTTATACAGCTCAATAGGGTGGTTTTTGTTTTTTTTCTGGCCAGCCTAATTACAGCACAAACTCAAAGACTGTGGATAGCCTTTCCGTCAGTTGAGAAATCTGAAACCTGACATCTTTGCTTCTGAATTTAATACGAACTTGATTGAAAAATACAGAAATTGCTCATGATGTACTCTTGTGTGGTTAAGCACATTCATTTAAGAAAATCAAGAACATTCCTAAGTCGCTGAAACTTTAGATGATAATGATTTTAAAAAGGAAAGGACTGAACTGAACTGACTTGGGTTGAATCTGGAAAACATTTTAAGTACATATTTCTTAATCCCCATGAAGCTTATATTGTAGTTTATGCTTAAGAATGAGGGGCTGTATTTAAAAAAAATATCCTGAAGCATCAATGACTGCTGTCTAAAATGGAAATCTCTTTATTTTGGCCTGTGGGATGTACGTTGCCTTCTCCATCCATCCCCTAACGAATATAATCCATCATAAACATATATTATACCTCGCTTTTCTGTTGTTCCTAATGTATGCTGAATGCCACTTCAAAGTATTCTTCACAATGGGCTATTACCTGGATGGATCAAAGACCAAGAATGGCCAATTCATCAGAGTATATTACTCAGGGAAAGGAAAGGGGTTTAATCTTGCTTTGAAGATTTTCTATGGTTGTGAAACTTGAATCTAGTAAACAATAGATGAGTGACAGTTTTGACATGTCAGGTAGTTTTCTAAATGCTGAAAATCATTCCTGGTTTAAAAAAAAAAAACCCACTGGAACAGACTTGCATACAAGTGTCCATGCCTTTAAATTGCACCTAATATGGAACGAAGACCTGAGCGGTTCACACAAGGGTGCAAAGTGCCTTAGCCCAAAGACTCCAGGTTGTTGGGACAGATGACTCCTGTCATCTGTCAGTTGACTCCTGTCAACAATAAGCTAACTGGGCAAGAGGCACTTTTTCAAGTGGTGTCCTCTTATATTTAGCAGGGGGAGAGCAATTGTCCCTCTTCACCCCCAAACAGTGTCTTTCTCGTGGCTGTTGCTGGTGGTGTTCTCCATTCTTTTAGATTGTGAGCCCTTTTGGGACAGGGAGCCATTTAACTTTAATGTTATTATTTGCCTGTAAACCGCTTTGTGAACTTTGTGTTGAAAAGCGGTATATAAATACTAGTGATTGATTGATTGATTGATTGATTGATTGATTGATTGATTGATTGA
>JAJKFI010020426.1:0-25751 GCA_029204185.1 Lerista edwardsae | reverse complement strand
TGATTGATTGATTGATTGATTGATTGATTGATTGATTGATTGATTGATTGATTGACTCCTGCCAGTTTGGACGGCCTCGGTGCAACGATTGCTGAGCCCACATGGCCACTAACAAGCCAACCCCTGCCCTTGGTTTGGGCAGGATCTTCTTCTCTGCAGCTATCAGAACCATCTGGAAGAAACCCCACATGGTAGTTGATACGCCTTATTGGACTGAGGAGAAGATCATATGGGAGGGGAGGGATAAAAGACCGCAACACATGTTTTTTCTTCTTGGTGTCGCTTTTATCCAATTCTAAGCCAACTGAGGAACTGATACAACCTCTGATTATCAATGCTAGGCATGCATTTAATTAACTGTCAAGCAGGAATTACCCATTCCGTGTTTTTTTTTTAAAATGTAATTGGAAAGACGAACAGCAAGGAGAGGGATGTATTTTGCCCTACAAAGCTGCTACAGTTTGTCATGAGAACTGCCCTTGTGCGCTTTACCAATAACCTACACAGCCTGCTGGGAGCCCTGGTGTAAATACCTGCACTACCCCACCCATTTCTTGATAGTGCATTGGGCACTCACACTGCCATTATCGCGTATCAAGGGTTCAAGTGTCAGCTCAGCCAGTGGGTCCTCTGATGGGTGTGGAATCTTGACCAGTGCCTGACTTGGCTAGCCCCGGATGCCGCCCCTGTCTAAACTGCCCCAGAGTCTCAATCTCTTGGTTTGGCTGAGGGTTACACCGCCACAATCTAAGGGCATTTTCTCACAGGGATAACAACATCAACGCGTACTTCAATGGCTCCGCACTACAAGTGTAAAACCTACATTGAGCAGAAAGGTTGTTCACATTACAAATGTTTCTTCTCTTCTTTCTCTTGCATAGAAACAATAAGGAAACAACAACAAGGATAAAACTATTATATCACTCTTGGAGAGCATCTGTTTTACACTCAGAAGGTTCCAGATCCAATCTCTAGCATCTCTGGGTAAAAACACTATAGAACTGCTTTCAGTTAGTGTTGATAATCCTGATCTTGATGGTCAGGCCTGACTCAGTATAAGGCAGCTTCCTGTTCTCACATATTGCTCAAAGAGCATTCAAGCATCACTTACAAAATCACAAATTGAGGTGCTGCAATAATTCTGGAGGCCACCCCCAGCCATTCCTGTGTTGAGCAAAGCCTCCTTGTGCTTTCAGAAGGTCTCTCAGATGCAACTTCCAGTTTGCGGGTGTGAACCAGAAGTGCCTTCAAGTCACATCTGGGAGGTCTTTAGAGGTGCAAGAAGCTGTGTGCTTCCTCCCCTCACCTGAGAACACATCCAGGTGCAACAGGAAGTTGTCAGCCCAAACTGGAAGTGCCTCCAGGAAGTTCTCTGAGGCTCGGCATCTGCAGATATAGGAATGCCTCGGCATCTGCTGGGATTCCATTCTGGACCCCACCTGTGGAAACTGTGGATACTGGGGACGCCTTTTTAAAGATAGGAAACATCAGTGATTTTGCTGCAACAAGGTAAAGAGAGATTTTTTTAAATGTTCCCCTATCTATGTAATAGGCATCCCAGTATCCATGGTATACATGGATAACTGAAACGGTGGATGCTGAATCAGTGGATACAAGGGCACACCTGTATTCCAATCCATGGATGCTGAGCCCACAGATAAGGTGGACTCACTTGCAGAGGCGGATCTACAGGGAGGGCAAAGCTCTAAGTGTTGCAAGAAGCCTTACCCTGTCATGTAAATCCCTCCTCTCCCTTGCTGCTGTAGCCAAGATGTTGCTTTTCCCTGTGAGGATTGGCTAGAACGGTGCAGGAGAGGAGTGATTTCCACTGCAAGGTAAGGCTTCTTGCAAAACTTAGAGCTTCGCCCTCCCTTACATCTGCCTCTGACTCACTGTACTTACAAATGGCTGTTTTGGGGGCAGAAGCAAGAGTGGTAGAAAAGGGCCTTTTACAGAAAGACTAGTTTTCCCTCAGTTTTGCATCAGAACTGTGCGCAGACCATGGATGTTAAGTGGGAGCCAGGAAGGAAAGTATTTCTTGCCCCATTTCTAGCCACATGGGGATAAACTGCTGCCATCCCTTTGGTAAAGCTGGGCTTTTCTCCCCATGTAACCATTCAAATCTCCTTGGGGAATCCTGATTCCTGCTTCTGGAACAGTGTAGGCCTGCACAATTCCTGTATCTTGGTGGAATCCAGACCCCCTCACATATTGTTGCCAGTTAGATATTCCTGAAACCAGGCTACATCCTCTCTTTCATATTAATTGAAGCTAACTGCCAAAATTTCCTTTTACCATAAGCACTTCTTCATGGCAGACATACTTCCTGGATCTATAAAAGATGGTGGAATGGGTGAACTGTGTTTAAGGAAGACATAAATATAGTTCCACAAAATGAATCTTGATGACACAGAGCACTTCTTGAATAATTCACTTTGAAATTAACACTTATAATACCATTTGCCTTTTAAGTCCAACTCAGTGGAGCTGGGAAGAATAGTTCTCCGGAGAGAGAATTAATGGCAAACATTAGCCTCTCTGACTTGCTCCATTTTAATAAAAATGATCAGAGGATTACCTATAATGAAAAATAAACTAACCCCAGTCAGATTGATAGCAGTTCAATGCCTCTCAGCTTCTATATCCATTTCAGTGTGATATTTATAATTAGGACTCGATGAGAAATATAGATAGAGAATGCGGAACTTAAATATTAGACACATGCAAGACCGACTAGAGCATGCCAATTACGATGTGGGAAGGAGCCACCCTGAAACTTCACTTCCATAAACACCTGGCCATGCCAAACTCAGAAGAAAATAGCATTTTCCACATGCATCAAAGCCCAATGCAGAAGTGATTCTGTGATAATTGAATTTGGGGAGGGGAAACCAGGGCAAGATACGTTAACTAGTCTGCTAGCCCTGCCCCATGGATGTTCCCAACACTGAGCATTTGCCAGTAGAGGGCAGTGCTGAGCATAGCGAGGGTTCCTCCACATGATTTGGAATCCTGGCTAGCCTGGAGGAGCCTCAGCATGGGGTAATGACTGGCTTCCTTTTCCCTTTTCCATGCACGCAGAGGCCAACTTCTGAACAGGGCCAGGTATCCTCTGCATTCCTTCATGCGATGGGTTTGGAGACTGGGTGGACACATTTTTTTAGTCCAGTTAGATTGGGTGACAAGTGCTTCATTCCCTCTCATGATTCTGTACGAAAAAGAACATGGGCAGAAAGGATTTATGTGCAGGGTAATTCAGGACTGGTTCAGGTGCATAATTCAGGAGCAATCAACTTGAGTAATGGAGAGAGGGTGCATGAGCCTCCTCCTTACCATACACCAGAGGTGACACATGAAGCTCCTGTGCACAAAGACTTAGGTCAGTGGTTCCTAACCCTTTCAGATCCACCTTGTCCTCTATGGTGGTTCGCAGTGCTGTGTGCTCAGTATGCTATGCTCCCCGTAGTGCCATAGTGTCTTATTGGGATGCTCCAGAAGCCACTCCTGGATTGTGCCCGGCCCAGAATCTGGCAGAGGTTTGCCTCTGCAGGTTCCAGAGTGCCCTTCGGAAGCAACCAGAAGCAACTTCCAATCAAACCAAAAGGAGTTTCCAGTCACTTCCAAGGGGCATTCTGAGGCCTGCAGAAGCCGATATAGTGGGTCACTCCAGGGCCTCCCAATAAAGCATTGCAGCATTGAGCTGCCTGTGGCAAGGAACGTGGCACAGGCATCCCACCCATAGCGTGAGCGCTGACAATGTCAGGGAAACAGAGTCTATAAATATTATTTATTAATAATAACAATGAAACAAATAAATTGTTTAAAAGTAAATAATAAATGGAAAGAACAATAATCTTGTGGTGGAAAAAGCTTATGCCGTTTTACGTGCATTAATCCAGCTTTCCAGCACTGATGCAGCTGCAATGCAGCCCTGAAGTAAAAGAACAAACGTTCCCTGGAGGAGGCCTCCGTGACTGCCACTACACCCCCACTGCAAGATACCATCTATGGCCGGTTGACACACAGTGCTAGAAAGTTGCATAGCTTGGGCCTAAGCATCATTAAGCACAATGGAACTTACTTCAGAGTAGACATGCATAGGCTCCAGAGCCGGCCCGTAACGAGTGAAAACAGCACCTGCAGCAAGAAAATATTTTGCACACACCCCCTTTCCAAGCTCACCACCAGCACCTGGCTGTATGCTCTCAGAGTTTCGATGATGTCACATCACCACCCACTTCCTTATTTGGAGGCTCTCCAACAAAGAGTTGAATGAACAAGGCATTCCAATCCACCCTCACTTCCGGTTCCTCCAAGTGTCGTAAGGAGGCATTTGAGTGGAAAGGAGGGTGGAAATAACAGGAAAAAAACAGTATGAAAGAAGTCATACTCAGAAAGAAGTCTACTCAGAAGTAAGTCCCATTGTTGGTAATGGGTCTTACTCCTAGGTAATTGTGCATAAGATTGTAGACTTAGTGAAAAGAAGAAAAAGACCATTGCTTGGCAGGATGAACAGAATGATAATCAACCAATACAGTACATAGATTTTATTCATGAAATACTGGGGGGGGGGAGGAAAGTGGGAAGGGGACAGACTGCTAACAGGCAGCCACCATTTCAGTAACCAGAACAATTTACATTTACATTTAAGTCTACAATCCTATGCACAATCCTATGTTTAAGTCTACAGTCCTATGCACACTGGCCCCCTTGCCACACCCAAGTCAGCGCTACTGGACATCACAGTGGTATTTCATTTTCATTTTCTTTTGGCCCTAACTTTTGATATAATGAAGATATTACACTTTGATTTGTTTCATTGCATTCTGTATGAAATTCTGCATCGAATGGTATATAACATGATGCTATTATTCATACAAACCAAGATTTTCACAATGTTGGCCACTAGTGTCAAGCTCAGCTTGTTGCCCCCTTAAAGCTTGTTGCCCGGTGCAATTCCACTCCCCCCTGCTCTTCTTAAGCCATATCCCTGCACCTCCCTTTCCCCACAGAACATTTGAGCATGACCAGTGATGACCTCTGATGAGATTGATAACTTATTTTAGAATGGGATCTGTGCAGTGATGTCATCTCATAATGAAGAATGGGAACGCTGGGCGGGACTTACGCGTGATTGGCTGCCCGTCTGTTCCATTCCGTGGCTGCCCTGGCCTCAGCGGGGCGCCTGCTCACCGGGGGGACGGGTGGGGGGCGTGCCAGGTGCCTGGGCGAGCAGCGGTGGGGCGCACCAACCGGGGGCAGCCCCCCCAAGGCCAGGGCAGCCGCGGAATGGAACAGATGGGCTGCCAATCAAGCGTACGTCCTGCCCAGCATTCCCGTTCTTCATTACGAGATGACATCACTGGATGTGTGTGATATAGATGCCTCAATTCAATCCTGGCCAACAGGTGAGCAGAAGGCTAACTGATCATATCTTTGTGAGGAAAAAAAACACCATGCAGGAAGTTCCTTTCATGCAGCAGACATTATGAACTGTACAGAAGGACCTCTCTAGCAGAGGCTGTTCCCCCACTTTTTGCCAGAATGGTGATCTATACATGGGAGCCCATTTCTGTACAGACATCAACGTCTGAATCCAGATATTTGAGGCTTAGCTAGGTCAGAAGAAATCATCTCTATTAAACTTTAGGAAAGACTTCCTACCAATAAGAGGGAATGGAAGACGATGCTAACGGGAATGACATCTTGTTGAATGATCCTCCCTGGAGGCTGTTCAGGCATCTGCTAGAGATGCTTACCGGCAGGTGACCCATTTTCTGTCTTCGAACTAGTTTGTGTGTGCATTTGTGTCTGTTGGACTAGAGGAGACATCTTGATCATCTTCCGACTCAGAGATTTGTGATTCGCCACTTCTCAGGTCTCTCTTAACTTGCTGGGCAACTTACTAGGAATTATGTTGCTGTTAATGCATCTCAGAATGGGAATCTCTTTTTAAAAAACAGCTTGGCTAAATATTTATTCTCAGCTTGCAAACTGAAAAGAAATCCATTTTAAGGATGGTTAAGGCTGGGCTTTTGTTGTAAGACAGTCTCAGCATCCTAGTGCATGAACAGAGACAGTAATCAAAGAGACCCCTGCACATAACTGACTTTTGAAGTGATCTATAAACAGGTTCTAAGGTGCTGCTAAACTGGGGACAAGTCTTAGACGTGCTTCAATTCTTGCTCTAATGTCAGTGGGAGTCTCTTTCTCAGTTACATTGATGAAACAAATGCATTTCAATTCTCCAAATGCTCCCTCATGTGGCTTCTTTGTACTAATACTGGAACATGTTTGAGTTCTATGCCAGAAAGGAAGCTGAGATAACTTAAGAGGTCTTTCACATGACCCTTGATACTCGAGAATTACAATATTACATGTAACCTGTGTGTCTTTTACATCAATAAATTACCTAGGCTGCAATTGTGTGTGGAAACAGAAGATGCTGCTGATTATAGGCTATGTGTGTTTACAGTTTAACGTGTGCGCTTTCAAGACAGCTGCTCAAGTATTTCCTCTTCCCGCCACAACTGCCTATTCTGTATTATACAATCTGATAATACAGTATCCCTATTGTATCTGCCTAAATTTTGAAAAAAAGATATGTATTGAAGGTGTAAAAAGAATTATGCTTTTTTTTTTTAGTCACTAGCATGGGGGGAATAAAGGTCAGATAATGGGAGGGGGGAGATATGGTATTGTTTTCTGTACCAGAGTTGTTAGGAACTTCCTTGGAATTCTAGGCTATGTCAATATATGTGCGAACACAAATGAATGTCAGTACAGGTAGATTATCCCTTATCCGGACATCCAAATCCAGACTATGCTGAAATCCAGACATGTTTCTCCTTTTGAAAACTTTCTGTAGTCTGAACACTAGAAGGTCTTGTGCTCATTCCCACTTACAGGCTCAGTGGCGTCTCTACAGGGAGGACAGAGCTCTAAGTTTTGCAAGGAGCCTTACCCTGTCATGTAAATCCCTCCTCTCCCTTGCTGCTGTAGCCAGTAAGCAACGCCAAGATGTTGCTTTTCCCTGTGAGGATTGGCTAAAACGGTGCATGAAAGGAGTGATTTCCACTGCAAGGTAAGGCTTCTTGTAAAACTTAGAGCTCTGCCCTCCCTATAGAGATGCCACTGTACAGGCTATGCGTTCTATTCACTGCTCTGTGGTATGTGCCATTGTTGACGGATGTCAGAGAAGCCAGTAGACACCCAAATGGGTAACAGTGAAAAGAGCAAGAGGAAACAGTTCTTATTATATTTATGCAGTTATTCTGAAATCCAGACACCTTCCCGTCCCAAGCAGTCTGGATAAGGGATGCTCAACCTGTATTGGGTATGGGAGATCCGGAGCACAATCTTATTCTTTCCACCATCCTAGCAGGCAGCCGTGCCAAAATGGGCTGTGCTGTACACTATTGGCGGGGGGTAGATCAGGAGGCTTGGGAGGGGAAAGGGAAAATATATTCCCTAACCCATCTGTAAGCCAATCACCAATCAGACCACAGGTCCAAAGAAACAAAGGGGGCATGTTGGGTTCTCCCGGAGAACATCCAGTGCAAGTCACCCATGTGGGGTGCTGCCCTTTGCCTCCCACGCTTCCCACCCTCCCCCATTCCACTGCCTTCTGCCCATTCTGCGCTCCCCCTTGGCCCTGTTCTGTTCTTTCTGCTGAATCATTGTCATTGGCCAGTGCTTTCCCCACCACCTGTGCATGGGACTGTCTCTGCCCACATTCTGTAAGTTTTGTATGCTGCTGGAGCATTGTTAGCTATAGCGAGGGGTGTGGGCTTTTTTTTCTCACTCCCCCCCCAAATAAATTTCTTGATTAAAACAGAAAATTGTGGTGTTGTGTGTTTTACAATTATTATTTTATCTTGCCTGCAAACCGTTCTGTGAACTTGCATTGAAAAGCGGCATATAAATATTGATTGATTGATTTTTTTCTACATTCTCATCCCAAGTTCTCATTTTCATTTATTTTAAATGCTTTAAGAGTGTACCAGGTAGATGATAATAGGTGATACAGTCAGCAGATGCAGCCACAGTATTATATCTAATTAGAAAAAGTAGTCTATTTTACAGTAAACACCGAAATACGATGTTCTGTGTTTTTATTTAGATATTTTAACTGCCAAAAGGCAGTGTTTAATAGCCAAAAAAAATGGTTTTCAACAACATCAAAAACACCACCCCAAGCTATGGCTGTTTAGTTATGGCATAGCTATGGCTATGGCTGATGGCAAGTACTGGCAGTGGTGGAGCTCAATAGAATTGGACTGTCAGATTCAGAACCATATAAGTTATAAAGAGATTGAAGCTGGAAATCTTATACATTGTATACAGCTCTTCACAGGCTTTCCCCCTGGCTGGGAGCTGCAGAAACCAGCCAGGAGGAAAGCCTGTGAAGAGCTCTATACAATCTATAGGATTGTAGCCCTAATGGGGAGCCATAGCCAATGGCCCAGTAGGTCATAAGAACGTAAGAACATAAGAAGAGCCAAAGGCCCATCTAGTCCAGCTTCCTGTATCTCACAGCGGCCACCAGGTGCCCCAGGGAGGCATGAGACAACAAGATGCTTGCATCCTGTTGCCACTCCCTTGCACCTGGCATTCTGAAGTAGCCTATTATTAATGTAAGGAGATTGCCCAACCCATCATGACCTATAGCTCAAGGTAGCTGCTGGTTGAAAATGTTTGGGAACCACTGGATTGGATAATTGATTTGTCTAGCTCAGTACTTTCTACTCCACCTGCTTTCCGGGCTCTTGGGAGAGACCTCAAACTCTGCTGCCTGAGATCCTTTCAGCCAAGGATTGAACATGCAACTTTCTGCAGACAAAGCATGTGCTGTAGAACTGTCACCCAAAGCAGTTCGCCTCACATCGCTGCACAGAATGGCCGGTCTTGGCCATCGATAAAGGGAATGTCAAGCATTGGCACTAAAAATGTCAGTTGTACGGCTGCCATTTCTTTAAGTGCTTTGCTTTTTTGCTGGGGTTCTTCTCATGTTGTCAACCTTGGCAAGGAGTTGCAACACTCCTGTCTTCACAGATGTTCGGAAACATTTTGACATAATTCACTGTTGGGAGCATATGCTGTTCCTTTAAGAGGAACAATCTGTCTTATACCACAGAAGTTGCTCTGCCAGTCCCAAGGAACATGAAATCATGGCCTGAGTGAAGCATGATAGGCTGATAGCATTCTCCAGGAGTGATAATAAAACTTGTTTTGTTTCAGGTGCCCAAGGTTTTGTCCATTACAGCAAAGGTAATCATGATAACCACCAATGCCCAAGAATGCAAAGAGCAGAAGGTCTGACCCAGAGGGTAGAGCCACTGTTAAGCCTTAAGATAACATCAGAAGGATGCCAGTTTGAGATCACTTCTTGTTGCTTCTGTGAGCAGCAAGACTTTGAATAAGCGACTGATAAGCTGAGCTGAGTTGTTTCCAGCTGCCTTTCTGTGAGAGAGAAGGAGCCATGATGTGTCAGACAGTGAAGCCGCTGTTTATCAGCGTGGGAGGCAACTGCGGCCAGAAGGAGACCAGACGGTGAAAGATCCATCTGTGAAAGATTAGAACTTCTTTGTTATTGTAAAAACCCTTTGGGGTTTAGAGAAAGCTTGCCTATTGTGATCTACCTTGAATTAAAGTCAAAGGACTTATTATAGTAATAATATAATTAATAATAATATTGATATTCTGAATTGAGATGCATCAATTGTAAGATACAGGTGGCAGGACTGTTTGGGTCTGATTTTGGTGGTGGTGGGGCTGCAACACATTTGGCATCCCTTGCCCATCTTTGGGCTTGCAAACAAGGACCAAGCACTATTAGTCCTTGAGTGGCTCAACGGTGACCTCTAAAGTTCCTGGAAGCCACATTTGCGTTGCCCCTAGTAACTGGGCTGAGAGTTACTTGCCAAATGGCAGTCTTCATATATGCAGCAGTAGAAGAGCTAGTGTTTTTGTTTGTCCAAGATATCCCATCCTGGCCTTGATGTGGTGAGATGGGACTGAAGGCACAGGACCATGGAGAGCTCTGAGCTCCAATGGGATCCAGAGGTCACTTGAGACTTAAATGTTCTGAAGCCACCTCTGCACTTGAAGCTTTGCAGTGCTTCTCCACTTAGCAAGTCCCTCCCGGCTTGCGGCCAACATTGGAGAGCAGGTACCAATGATGGCAAACTTTTTGGGCTCAGCGTGTCAAGACTTCAGAAAATGCTTAGCTTGACTCTGCTGGTGTGTCAACCCCCCTCCCAAAGAAAAGAGAAACAATTCTTTATATTCATTTATACAAACCAAAAATACAGTCCAATCAAGTGCGATGCTCTATATTACATAAAGAAACATCAAATAATTACAAAAATGAAAAAAATGACTAACACAAACTCAGTTTTTGTCAGGTGTTGGTGAATGCTGGTGTGTCACCCCAAACATTGTGGCGTGTCACCTTTGACACGCGTGTCATAGGTCCGCCATCACTGTACTAGGGAGTGAAATGAGTGGGGTTGGTTCTTCAGGGAATTTCTGAAAAAAGAACTTTCTGCCAGTAGGGGCAGATTCCGGGGCTCTTGGGGTTGATACAATTGCAACCACCACCACCCCAAGTCTTTAACTGTTAGTACGTATCATTTTATAAATTCAGTTTTTTTTCTCAAATATTTCCTTTACAATCTGATGCCAAAAATGGAGAAAATCAAATGGAAGGGGCAGCGCAATCCCGTCAGCACTAAGGCTCCCAGACCAGTGCTAGCTGTAGCGCCGGTCTGGGAGCGTGGGCGTCAAGTCGCTGTGCGCCAGCCAAACGTGGCTGGCTCAGGGGCGGCTCTGGGTGGGGGTGGGGTGGGGCCGGCAGGCAGGCCGACCCCGGAAGGGGGTGGGCCTGGGATGTGGGCCCAGGCTGTGCAGCCCCAATTCAGGCCGTGCCATCTCCTTGGTTCTGCGCCCATGATTTTGTGGCTGCAGATCCGAGGAGCACATCAGGGAGGCTGGTGCCTCCCCAGGTACAAGTGCACAAATGTGCCCTTGCACCAAGGAGGCTCCAGTCTTCCTGCACACTGCGCTGGATGCAGCACAACCCACTAGCCTGCCTGCTCCATCACAGCTTTGGATTGCTCCCTGAGACTCACTGAGACATTGCTCTCAGTGTTGGACTTATCAACCATATAGACTCAGGGCCCCATTACATGTTACAAGAAGCATATTCTTCTATGTTGGTTTATATTATTCTAGCCATGGTGAACATCGTTTGGAAGTTCCTGGGCTGTTCCTGGGCTGCCTGTGAGAGGGGAGTGTGCTGGGCTAGCCGCTTCTTGGTAGGAGCAGAAGCTGCTTATCAGCCAGCAGGAAGGCAAATTGTGTAGCCAGAAAGAAGACTACACCATGAAAGTACCATCTGTATGTTGTATGTTGTTCTTGAAAGATAGAACTTCCTTGTAATTTGTAAAAACCTTTGTGCTTATGAATGAAGCCTGCCTATGTAAACCACCTTGAGTTAAAGTCAGAGGAGCAATCTAATGACCTAAGAAAGGCGGTATATAAATACGAGCATTGTTGTTGTTGTTGTTGTTGTTGTTGTCAAAGTTTCTAGCTAGACCTAGCTTACAAGGAAGCTAGAAAACGAAACGCAAATAAACTATCCAAATTCGCAAGGTCTTTTGCAAACCGGCTCAGAGAAATAATTTTGCCTAATTGGGCACAGAAGCTAAATCAATACACTCCACTCATGTGCCAAATCTCCTCAAGAGATTTGTTTAACACAACTTGCGCACAGGTTTCCTCAAAATCATATAGAAAAATGGTCTGCATTATTGATGTACAACACTTTAAAGTCTAGATGCTCAAAGCGGACTCAAAAAACTAGCTCTAGAAATTACCACCATAAGAAGCTGAACATCATGAATTGGTGGGTTTTACTAAGTACTTATTATCTGAAATATGGTGTGTGGCTCATGACTTTGAACCTTCTCAATGGCAGCACCTAGGCAGCTAGTGGAAACCATTTATATTTCCCAGGTTTTACTTGAATTCTTTTAGAGAGAGACTGTTCTTACCTTTTTTTAAAAAAATTATTTGTCTTTTTTTTTTTTTTTGCATTTTATTTTAAGCCTCTCAGGGTACAATAAAGCACATTTGGACCACTCTCAGAGTCTCATTCCAGGTTCTGATTGCACTCTTAGAGAACTTTGTGATGAAGTGGGTTATAAATTAAAATAAATAAGGGTTGACGTAAGGAAGAGCCCGATCCTATCCCACACTATGCTATAGCATGCATCTGCATACAAAGGGGAGAGTGACCTGAAGGCAAAAGGGAGGTAAGTAAAAAAAACAAAAAAACCTTTTTACTTAGGTCCATGTAAGCCCCCAGGCCACCTATGAGTCTCCTCAAACATGTGACACCCATTTTGGGTGGTGTATGTCCAAGAAGAGAGAAGAGGCAAGGAGGTTTTAAAATTGGGATAATATCCAGTATGCATGACTGCCACCAGATCCATCCCCATCTTGTCATCCCAGTTCCTCCCCCCAAACAACCCATTCCTCCCCTTCTCCACCCATCATCTATCCCAGATCCTCCCCAAACACCCCATTCCTCCCCCTCCTTCCCCATGGCCCGTTCCTGCTTCTGACCTACCTGTGCTGGGGGACCTGTTGCTGCATGTCCAGCACTGCTCACTGTTTCCAGCAGCAGCCAAGAAGTATGCCACAGCGCATCACGTTTTGTGACCTTGTAAGTCAGGTTGCGCTGCTAGAATGTGAGTTCTGGCAGCACAGCCCAATGATAAGATTAGGTCATAACTCTATGCAGGGTTATTCTACAGGGTGTTCAGAAAGTCACTGTGCACTTTTCATAAATAAATAAATAAATATACATAAGTGCACAGTGACGCTCCAAACACCCTGTACTTTTTGCAGCATAGGAGGCTACCTATACTGGATTAGGCCACTGAGCCATTTGAACTCAGTGTTGTAGTTGCCTGCTGGTGGTCTTTCCTAGACCTGCCTGGAAGATGCCAGAGTTTAAACCTGGATCTTGTAGGTAGAACAGCCTGCAGTCATTGAGCTAGGCTGTGGCTCCCCCCTCCTCCAAGAGTGTATAGGTTTGCAGGTACATTGCACCGAGTTAGAGTGGACATAGCGGCAGTCAGAATAGCAACAAGACTATGTTGCTGCATCCTCTGGACACTGGGGAGTAAGCCTCTGGGACACATTGGTATTTAATTCTGAGTGAAGATACTTGGGGTTGCTGCCCAATGAAATGGACTGTTCACAGTGCTAAGTATTCGCTAATGCAATCTCGTATCCAGTGTGACAGATTATTTTGAAAACTGTCTGGACTAGAGCCCTTGCTTTATTGCTAACTATTTTCAGGTTCAGAATGGATGGTTGCCAGTGGCATATCTAGAGGGGGGTCAACAGCACTAGGAGCGCAGTCCTAAACTGGAGTTAGGCCGGCATAAGCTAAGCCAGCAAAGTTTGGCCAGCACAAGGGCCACCATAAAGCGTGTTTGGACTACTCTCAGAGTCAGGGAGGATGTCTCATGTCTGCATGCTGGCCTCTCTGACTCTGAGAGTGGTCCAAACATCCTTTATGGTGGCCAGACTTTGCTGGTTTAGTTTATCCAGCCTAACTCAGTTTAGAATCGCACCCTAAATGTTGCGAGCAGCTGTTCCTCCTCCTTTTGTGAGCCACTCAGAGCCAACGTGGCCTCCATTTTGCTCTAGCCATTGGGAATGACTCCGAAGAGGAGGGGGAGAGGGTGTTTGCAAGTGTTAGTGCTGTGACCCCCCCCGTATGTCTCTGATGATTGCCAAGTGATTTCACACATTACTGACAAGCATTGTCAATTCCCCATTTGACATTACATCTCAGCCATCAAGATATCCTCTGCGATCTGAAAGGCAACAGAGAGCAGCGCTATGTGTCATTTTGTTATCCGGATCCCGCTCAAGGAGCCAGCACTGTCGAGCTGATGTTTATTTTTATTGTGTTATGCTCAGCCTATTGCTTTCTTTTATGGGCCTCTAAAGAGGAAAGAGGGTCAGTTCTAATTTTAGAGATCACCCTGCGGATTAGAAAGAGAGAATGCTTTCTGTATTTAGAATGCTGAGCCACAGCTACGAACATGTGCCACAGGCTCCTTGCCTCACACCACTTACTCTGGAGAAGCCCCATTGACTTGGGAATGTGGGGACCACAGCTGTAAGCTTCAGGGCTCCCACCAGCTGTCAGAGGCAGAAAGGGGACACAGGGTAGATTTCTGTGTGAGTGTTTGCCATTATCACCTTGGTGCCTCTCCCCTCCTTAAAAGGGAGCCTTTAATGGACAGAGACAGAAGGCGTTTAGGCTGCAATGCTATGCACACCTTCCTGGGAATAAACCACACTGAAAACAATGGGACTTACTTCTGAGGAAGCATGCATTGATTGTGCTGTAAGGCTGGAAACCAGATTGGGCTGCTTGGAATGTGCAGTAATAATCTGAAAGTGAATTAATAGAACAGGCTGCTGCTGTTGTTTCTTAAATGATGATCTTCAACCATCTTTTGTATTTCTAGTTGTTCCTTTCTATTAACGGAAACATTCCCGGCTGCCTTGAGGGACCACAGGAGGGTTATTGGAGGAAGTCAGTGGCATCATTCACCCGGAACGCTGGGCGGGACTTACCTTAGAGCGGCAGTACGCCCATTGCGTCACGCCGCTTTCCCGCCGCTTTCCCGCCCTCCCCAGCAGGCGGGAAAGTGGCAGAACGCGGCGTGATGCAACGGACGGACTGCCGCTCAAAGGTAAGTCCCACCCAGCATTCCGGGTGAATGACACTGCTGGAGGAAGTATATTAATAACTATCGTTTTTGCGCCCTGGGTGGGAGCTCTGTGAACAAAATAAAATTCAAAGCTCAAAGGAACTTCAAATTTAAACAGAGTTGTGAAATGTGTGCGTGGGGGGGCTATTTATGGGGAGGAATACAGGTGCATTTTTGGGGGTGGGTGGGCCTCCTGTAAGTGGTTTTCCTGTAAAAAATAACTTGCACAAGACCCTGTTTGCAGAATCCTCACGCTACACCTAGTTTGTCACTACGCCACCCCATTGGCAAGTGTGCCATCTTTTTGCCAAGTCTTGAAATGCCAAAATCACTCTGTCGTATGCCTGCCATCATCTGTCAACACCAGGATTAATTAAGAAATCCTTAAAGGGAAAAATTAGATAAAAGAAAAAGAACGCGTTAGTGGGAATGTTTTCTAGCAATATTCTTGCTGATGAACATCACAATCTGTTTCGGTTTCCACAAAAAGATGTTTTCTTGAAATGTTGCATGTGTCAACCATGGAAGACAGTGTTTCACAGCTATTCTAACAGCAGCCTTCTTGTATTTGCCTTCCTGGATTTGTTAGTTACATTCTAAAAAGGTTGGTAGACGCTTAAAAAAGATACGCACAAGAATGGCAAGAGAAATTTGTCTCTTTCTGTTGTGCAGAACAGATCTACAAAATCTACAGATCACATCTACAAAACTGATTTGAACCTTTTAATGTATTTTAGTACAAATGCCGAAGTAAACACATGAATTATATCCAAGTATAATATGCAAAAGAATTCAATCCTTTATAAAGTCCACACATCTTCATCCTATCTCCTACAAGAAAAGCCTTTGACAACTACAGAAAACCTGGACTGAGATACTTGAATGAATACTTGGAAAGAAGAAGCAATAAACCTGGTATTTCTCCCAGAACCCATGTTTAAAATCCCATATGCAGAATTGCAACACTCTTTCCATACTTCAGTAGATATACCACATTTGCCATGTCAACTGCACTTTGCTCCACCTTAGCATGCACCTCTCAAAACATAGATGCAACAGTAGTGCTCACAAGAATCCACCCATGGTTCACCCATTGCTGTGCCCCTGGTCTCAAAAAGTAGGGTCTTCACCATTAATAAATGGGATGATTTAGGAGCACAATCCTAATCCCTTGCGCTAGCCTCTAGGAGTCACAACAGTGACTCCTAGTGCCATAAAGCACGTTTGCACCTACTTCTGAGTCTACTGGGTCAGTGCAAGGATGTGTGCTGATCCATGGAGGCTGCGCCTAGCCTCAGCACTGTTGAGGACGAGTAAGCAGGTGGAGGGCGAGGGAAGGAGGGGAGGGCAGTCCCATGGGTGGGCCAGCCCAGGGAGGGGGGTAGAGCCATTATCCAGCACTCAGGCCAGATCTTAAGCCCTATCTTTGGCCCAGTTGGCCTACACAGGCCAGACGGATCTGCACCAGCAATTTCACTGGTGCAGATGCAAGTAGCCCCATAGGGGTGGCTGGGGCTTTACTTGGTAAGAAGACACAAGTCCCCTTACTCTGAGTTGCACCACAGCTGCCTCCAAACCGGGGCTGGATGTGGCAAGGCCAGTTGGCCTGCCTGTTCCAGCCCTGGTTAGGATTAGGCTGCCCAGCAGCGTCACCATTTTTCTTCTCACGGCACACGCCATATGGCCTCTATGGTCTTATTCTTTTGTGACGTGACTTCTGGCTTCCAGGAGATAAGACCCTTCCATCTTCTGCAGCTCTGTTTCTACGGCAATGGTCTGTCCCGCTTCCTCTGCCGGCTCTTCACATAATGACTATTTGTTATAACAGGCATTTCCCCTAGTATCAAAGCTGCAGAACCACACACCTGCACACCTTTCCTGGCACACCAATGTGCCGTGGCAAACAGCTTAAAAATCACTGATTTCTATATAGGGAAAATATTGGTGGTTGATAGATGGATGATGGTTTTGTTTTCCCCTGAAAAAGAATAACTAAAACAAGTGCAACAATTTGAGGCTAAACTCTTCATTTAATAGAGCCCACAGTAGTATTAGTATTAGCATTAGCATTAGCATTAGCATTAGCATTAGAAGTAGTAGTAGTAGTAGTAGTAGTAGTAGTAGTAGAGGTAGATTTCCCCTATTCCAAAATCCAGACATTTTTGTCCCTGACTTTTTTTAACTCTCTGTAGTGTGAACACTAGAAGGTTTTGTGCTCACTTTCACAAATAGTGCAAGTACAGGTTGTAAGTTCTGTTCACTGCTCTATGGTGTGTACTTACACAAACATTGCTGAAAACTGTCAGAGGCCAGCAGACACCTATATGGGTAACAGTAAAAAAAAAAAAAGCAAGAGGAAGCTATTTCTCATTTTAGATTAGATTCGATAGAATTTTATTGGCTACACGTGGAATTTCACCATACAAGGAATTTTACTCTGGCCCAAAAGCTCTCACATATACCTTAAACTAATAAGTAATAATACAACAAAATATATCATCACATTAACAAGACCCCACTAACTCTAAATTTATCCAATCAGAACATCAGTATACACTCAATGCCACATATAATCAATACCACACAATCAGCTATTCAGTAACTCAATAGCACGGGGGAAAAACTGTTCTTGTGCCTGGTTGTTCTAATATACCATGTCCTATAATGATGTCCAGAGGGAAGAAGTTCAAACAGATTACGGGCAGGGTGAGAGCGATCTGCAACAGTCTTCTCTGCTCTTTTCCTCATCCAAGCAATGAGTTGAGCAATTATTCCAAAATACAGAGAAATCTGAAACCCAGACATCCGCCAGTCCCAAGCAGTCCAGATAAGGGACAGTGTTGTTGCTAGGGGGGCCCAAAGGGGGGCATATTTGGCCCCCTTGCGGCTGCCCAGAATTCAGCAGGGAACCTTGGCCACCTCCTTTGAGCAGTGGAAGGTGCAGGGGCTGCTTGTAGCAACTGTTGCATGCCACTACAAGTAGCCCCCGTCCCACTGATACTTGGAGGTGCCTTATGCTCCTCAAATATTGGAGGAACCGGGCATTGCTCCAGGGAGCAGCTTCACATCGCTTATAGTAGTGCAAAACCGCTCTAAAGGAATTGCATTGTGCCATTGTGGATCACCTTCTCCCTTCCCCCCCCCCTTTTTTAAAGGGGGAAAGAAAGGAAGAGGCAGCTCAGAGCCCCACCAAGCTAGGAAGCAATTGCAGCAATGCAGATGAAAATGTTTTGTCAGCCAGAAAAGGTTGATTCTGAACCCTCCAGTCTTCCGGGACTGGAGTGTAACCCAAACCCTGGCTCAAATTAACACCTATCGACATTTCATCCTCTCTAGGTTCATGATGGAATTGATGTTCATGTCTCCGAGCTTAACATTTAACTTGACATCATGTAATATGTAGAATTAACACAGAACAATGAGTCTCGGCTGTGCCCAAAGGCGCATGCAAAAGGTGTGCACGCCCTCATCCAACCAGTGCCCTGCAGATCAACTCCTGCAACCCAGACTACAATGTGCCACCAGCAGGTGCACCACAGCAGCATGGCCAAAGGCAAATAAGAACATCCCCCCCTCTACTGCTAACTACATTAACTGCAAAAATGGCCTCCTTAGCTTGGTTTTGTGTGTTTTATGAAAGCAGAGGTAAATTAGCTAGACCCCTGTTAAGCACTCTTCTAAAAAGAGATCGCTTTTGGCTACATCATACAATCCCATTTTCCCCCCCAAAATCTATTTGCTGCTCGTTGGTCTTGGCAGCGCAAACACTTTGGAGTTCTAGTTTCATTGTGAGTGAATTTGTTTGTTTACTTTTCTCTCTCCTTTCATTTCTCTTTGCCATACTACCTTGATGCCAATGTTAACTATCTCCCCTTTCCTTTCTTTTGAATAAAATACTGAAGCTATCAAATGCAAGTTGGTTGTTCAAACATTTGCTCTCAGCTTATGTTTTACAAACATAATGCTCTCTGCCCTGCTCCCTACTTTATTTTCTGAAGAATACTCCTTTTTTTCCAGTATGTTTAAATAGGTGGCCGAGTATTTGTACTTTTTGAGCAAATGGGCACAAGTTCCAAAGCGTGCCAGCGTTCGTACAATCCTTTCTGCTCCGCATTCTGTTCCAGCATAATCTTGCTCTGACCTGCAGTCTGAACCTATGCACGTTTACTCAGAAATAGGTTTCAGTGAGCTCATTGGGGCTTACGCACCAATTCTGCCCTCCGCCACAATGCAGCTGCGCCAACAGAGGCTGCGCAGCTTGCTATGGTGGGAGGGGGGGGCAAGCAGACAACCAGGAAGATGCAAGTAAAAATTTTTAACTTACCCTCCAGTAGGCTGCTTGATCACTTATGGGACCTATGCCAGCGATTTTGCTGGCAGAAGTCCAAGGAGCTAAAGGGGGCAGGCAGAGTTCGAAAAAGGGGGATAGGATCCTGGCGCAAGTTCCTGCCACCTGGATCCCTACCTACCTACCTCCCAGGGCACAATCCCAAGCAATTTTCCAGCACTGGGCAATACAGCTCCAAGATGAGGGAACACACAATTCCTTACCTTGAGGAGGCCTCTGTGACTAATGTTCCACTGCAGGATGCAGCACATGCCCCATTGGCACAGCTACATCAGTGCTGGAAAGTGGGTTAGGATTGCAACCCCAGTCTGCTCCCTGATGTACGCCTTCAGTTGGCCTCATGGATAGGCTGGCCTTGCTGTTCACTTTGGTCTTTTGTGCTCACTGACCACACTTCTGACAAGTTCCCCTGCCTTCTCCCTTTCAGTCCTAAAGATGGAGGATGTAGATTGGCTGGTCATGTGACCCCCGTGATGACACAGTCCCTCCCTGCTTTATCTCAGTACTGACAGTCTCTGTGGGGCATTGGCCTAGCTAATGAAAGTGTATCCTGGTGCAGCGGGCAAAATGATGACGTGACATCAAAATAAGAAGTGACATCACAGCTGCCTTTACATTTTCTTGGTTGTTTTGCCCAAATAATGTTTGATAGAATAGAGATACTCCAGCATGGATTATTTCACTGCATTCATGTTAAATTACCTTTCCAATGATGTATAACACAATGAAATTATTTGTACTTACCAAGGTTTTCACAATGTTGGCCACTAGGGTCAAGCTCGGCTTGTTGCCCGGTATAATGGCTGGTGCCAGCCCCTGCCCCCAATCATCTGGGTGTCGCCTAGCCTCTGGGAGTCCTTGTAGAACTTTTCCCAGGGGAAACAACCAGGTGAATTTGGGCACAGACCAAGAGCCCCAGCTGTTGCTAATCTTCCTGTGCAAAACAGCTCATTTTCATCAGCTGGGTGTCGCTCAGCACTTAAGCAAGGGTCTGTGTGGTATTGGCTGGCTAATTAGCTCATGGCCATTCAGCTGGTATCTTGGCTAATAAAAGCCTTGTTTGGGGGCCATGATGTGGCCCCTGGACCTTGTGAACGCTAGCAGGCTGCAATGGCCAGCGGGTCGCCGGAACACTCCCCAGATTTTGTTGGAGGTTGTATTGCCTGGGGCAGGTTGCCCAATCGGAAGCACTTGTGCCTGGAGACACCTCTGGGTTCAGAGGTGCTCCTGTGTCTTATGACTGTTAATGTTTGTACCTGTCTGTAATAAAGTTTTGTTTTTGGTATGTACTGTATAAATCAGCCTTGAACTTCATTCACTCCTTCCTCTGACCAAAAGAGCCTTCACCCCCTGGCAGGAGCTGTGGCTGGGATGCAACACTTGGTGCAATTGACTCCCCCCCCCCTGCACTTCTTTAGCTATGCCCTGCGGTGGGCATCAGTTTACATTTATTTCATTTATTTATTTGAAGAATTTATACCCTGCCTTTCCTATGCCGAAGCAAATGCCCAAAGCGGCTTACAGAGAACAAAACAAAATACAATGTAACCATAATAAGTAAAACATAATAAGTAAAACATATTAAAACATATTAAAACAACAACAACAAATTAAACATTAACGGGAACACCGAGAGTGAACAGGAATGAAAGCTAGACCCAATTCTCCATATCAGGACGTTTGGAGGGTGGAAAAAACAATTGACCAGGGGAGTGAAACAGACTATGACAATATACCAGAGGGACAGAGGGCAGACTAAATAGGTATGGTTTGAGTCCTGCCGAAAGGCCATGAGGGAGTGTTTAGTTCTTAGTTCTTCTGGGAGGGAATTTCATATTTGTGGAGCTGCCACAGAGAAGGCTCGTCCCCGAGCTGCCATCCCTTTAACTTGGGACAGAGGGGGCACTTGAAGGAGTGATCTAAGAAGGCGAACAGGTATGTATGGGAGAAGGCGGTCCTTTAGGTAGGTTGGGCCTAAGTCATGAAGGGCCTTAAAGGTCAGTACCATCATCTTAAGTTGGGATCGGAAGTGAATGGGCAGCCACTGCAGCTGCTGAAGGAGTACAATACTGATGAAACCAACCATCACCATGGATGTCTTGCAGAGCCCTTTTGCAAATGTCCCCTTTGAGGATCCTTATTGCAACTAATTTTCTTGGGTTCCATCCCGTCCTACAATTTTGTGCAAAAACTCACTCAGTGAAGCAGGTTTTTTTGCCTACTCCAGACTGGCAAGGGAGGGACAGGTGTTCAGTACGTTTCATGACTTAAAAACTGGTCACATGTGCTTAATCAAGTTAAACCCCAACCTCATCTTCCTTGGGGGTGGTGCAAGGGTAATAGGCTACCTTAGAATGCAGGGGAGTGGCAGCAAGATACAAGTATCTTGTTGTCTTGTGTGCTCCTTCAGGCACCTGGTGGGCCACTGTGAGATACAGGAAGCTGGACTAGATGGGCCTTGGCCTGATCCAGCAGGGCTCTTCTTATGTTATATTCTCCCATGTCTCACTCTCAGCTATGCTCCACTTTCAGCTGGTACTCTGTCTTGGTGAAGTGTTTTTGTACCTATTGCTAGTAGTGGTCCTACCATTAGCATGGGGGGGGGAGTTTCCTCTGGGATCCCTGGACCCTCCGGAAGCTATCTGAAACCTCTGGAGTGCCATTAAACAGTACTTCCGGTTTTCCAGCAAAAACTGGAAGTAATGTTTAAAGGCCTTCTGAAGAACGCTTTCAGAAGGCGAAGGGACCTCACACGAAGCACCTAAAGTGAGTGGGGGGGGGTGGCAGTCTGTAGAGGGGGGCGGCAGTACATGGGCCATGGACGTGACTGCCTATTGCATCTCTGCACTGCCGGAAGCAGTCCCACCCCCAGCAGCAGCCCCCACCCTTCACTACTATCCCGGATACCATGAAGGGGGCACTTTCTGGCCCCAAGGTCCCAGCCCACCCTGCCTCTATATGTACCCCTCATTGCTGCCAACTGCACAGTGTGGGCTTCTGGCTGCCATGCTTGCACTCTTCTCTCTGCCCCTCCCTCCAGGTTTTGAAAGGGTATACCAGCCAACCTGAGCAAGCCCAATGGATTCCTCTGTGATTCAGCCCTGGCCCTCCATGACCCGCCAACACGTTTGTGACAATGTGCTTTCCGCGCTCCACTTTAGTTGTTCCCTCTGCCTCTGCAGCAAGTGTGCCGATATCTGCATGAAGTGATTTGAACTCCTGACTTTCAGGGCAAAAGTGCTGTCTTTATATAGCAAATGCTACAACCCTCCGGTTGTAAAGCTCTGCTGTTGCAACTGACTGCCTTAAATGTTATGTATGGAATACGAGGAAGGCCCTGTAGCCTTATGGGGGTTACGTAAGTACCAGATGTTCTAATTTTTTATGGCTTTCAAATGGTAAAGACACAGCTAGGCTGCAGTCCCATACCCAGTTGCAGTCAGGAAGACTCCCACTGATTTAAGCAGGAGCTTTTGAGCACATCATAGTATGCAAAAGTAGTGCTGCCATGAGCAGAAGACTTAGAAGCTGAAACTGGATTTCGTTTTAATTGTCTTTGGTTTCTTCTTCCTCCTCCTCCTCCTCCTCCTCCTCCTCCTCCTCTCTCATTTTCACTGAATGCCAGTAAGAACAAAACACGTTTTTTGTACCTAATGCAGCTATACATTTTGTGTCTGTGCCCCTGTATATTTCTCTCTCTCTCTCTCTCTCTCTCTCTCTCTCTCTCTCTCTCAGTCACAGCAACTGTTTACTGTAAGGTGGAATGATATTTAATTTCCAAAATTAGAAGTCCAGAGTCTCATTACATGCTAGATATATGAGGAAGGTTATAGCTATTCATTTATGAGAGAGAGATTCCTTTGTATATGCCCAGAAATCCTCTTAAACCCTCCTGTCTTCAGAATTGGATCGCGTTTGACACGGCCAAGATGCTGACCCTGAAAACATATTTTGTGGTGAATCCCTCTTAAGCTCTGTGCTATGGTGGAGACAGTGGAGAACGTTTACAAGCCTTTCCAACACACGTCACCTGGACTGCTTTTAACTTAACAACCATATTCATTTTTCTGTTCAAAGGTTGCAGTCCAGCGTAATGTGAAATGTGACTGGCAGCCCGATCCTAAGCTGAGTTGGAACAGGCAGGCCAGTAGGCCTGTGCCGTATCCTAAAGCAGGCTGGGAGACAGCTGGAATTCACCTCAGATTTCGGTGCTTGGCCCCAGTCCGGCCTGCTCCTAGCAGCTCAGACTTGTGCCTGCCATTTAGCAGGTGCAGATCCAAGCCGCCCTATATTTTCCCTTGTTCCCCATGTGGCACAGACACGCCTTACTGTTTGTGACAATGCTGGGTTGTAACAAGAGCACTGTGCAGGCCCAACGCCGGGTAGGATTGCGCTCTTAATCCCTCTGAAATCCACTAGATTTCACGACACAGGCCCCAACCAGGCTGAACTGGAGTGCCCTTCAGTTGTTGCAGCAAGGACCTGAGTCTTGCTTTTTGGTGAGTTTGACTCACAGTGCTGCAGTATCACTTAAAGGGCTGCCGTCACGTAGGCAGGGCCAATTACACAGGTTCTTACCACCGAGCCATTGCCTCTCACTCCCTACACAGTGACAGATAGGGAGAGAAGCAACAGGGCTATTCACATTTTGTTGTTGTTGTTGAATGTTACAGCCTTGCTATGGGATGAGCCCAAGGAAAAGAAAGTGATTCTCACACTTCTGCCTTTGTTGCAGTGCCTAAACCAACACCTGGCCTCCCGTCAATGGAACAAGGTAGTTGAGGCTGTCCAACAATGCCTCCATTCAGATACATAGACGTATGGAAGAGAATTTATGCCTCTAATGAATGATGATTTTGTTGGGTGTCTTCTTGCCCCTTGTCAAAACCTGCTGTTAGGGTGCAATCATAAGCCGGAACAGGCAGGCTGGTGGGCCTGCACAGTATCCAGCAAAGTTTGGGAGGCCGCTGGAGCCTCCCCGATGGGCTTCGGATCTGCACCCGCAATTTCGCAGGGGCAGGTCCGAGGAAGCAGCACGGCCTGATTCGGGGCTCCGTGGTGCAGGGACGAGGCTTTGGGTGTGGCCTAATGGCTGCATCCCATCCCATCCCCCTCCCCAGGCTGACACACCCACTGGCCCGCCCACGCCTCCCAGGAACGCCTCCTGCCCGCCCACACTCCTCCCAGAACCACCCCTATGCCAGCCAAGTTCAGCTGCGCTCTCCACCAGCGCTCTTGGGCTGACGCCACTCCTAGCGTCGGCCCAAGCGCTCTAGCGTTGATGCAGGGGTGCCGGTCGGCGCTCCCACATCAGTACTAGTGACGTAGCGCCAATGCAACATTGCGTCAGCACCCCACAGGGCATAGGATTGCATCCTGAGCAACATTCTTTTCCCAAATGCATTCCCTTTCTCAAGAGTGACCCATTTGGGAACCCCGAAGAGATCACACGGAGCAGCCCAGCTTTACATTGCAAACAGCAAATGGAGATCTCAAATGTGTATCTCTTAAAAAGACAATGCTTTGCGTTGCAGATATGAATGGTTGGGTCTTCTCTCATTTTCTGAAACATCTGATTCCTCTCTTCTCTCAGAAACTGTTTTCCTTGACTTTCATCACATGCCTTTCATCACAAGGGCTTCAATTCATGTTATATATTTGTGAGCAATGCCTTATGTAAATTCCTTACATAACCCATGAGCAAAATTCATGTAGGACTTCCTAGGCAGAGAGAGGTCATTTTAAATGGCACCGTGTTTAATTTTGACTTTCTGCAAGGGACAACAATCAAGCTATGGAATGCCTGTAAATTAGTCAGAAATAGCTAAATATGGCTTTAAAAAAAAATCCATGCCCTTCAAAGCAGATTGAAAGGGCTGCCTCAGTTCCCACCTTGTTTCTTGGATTAGCAAATTTGTGTGCACACGAACACACAAATACACATGCATGCACATGTATGCATACACACACACACATGCACACACACATGCTTAATGGGTAGATTAACATACAAAGAGCTCAGACCCGCTAGTGCAGTAATGGTGAACCTATGACAAGTGTCAAAGGTGACACTCTGTGACGTTTCAGGTGACACGCCAGCATTCGCCAACAAAAACTGAGGATTTCTTTGTAATGATTTGATTTTTTGCAATGATTTGTAATGATTTCAAATGATTTGATTTTTTTTAATGAATAGCCCCATACATGATTAGATTGTTTTTTTTTTTAAAAAAAAATGAAAATGTAAATAATTGTTTCTCTTTTGTTGGAAGTGGGGAGTGACATGCCAACAGAGTCAAGTTAAGCATTTTTGACATGGCAAACCCAAAAGGTTCACTATCACTGCACTAGTGCCTCTGTGCCGGGTTTCACAGAACATCAGCAGAAGGCCAGTTTCTGCTCTCACTTGCAACCGTGCAATCCACAGAACCCTGGCTGCAAATTCTGGACATGCTTCAGTTCCTAATCCAGCCCTATAGATCCTTATTCGCCATGACCTCATGCAGAGGCCACAAGGGGCTCCATGCAGTGATGTCATGCAGGGGGTACGCGGGGGTACGCGAGTACCGGTTTCTAGGATTATGGCTGGCCCCGCCCAT
>JAJKFI010020425.1:0-20189 GCA_029204185.1 Lerista edwardsae | reverse complement strand
CACACACACACACACACACACACACACACACACACACACACACACACGACAGAATATACCAATATTTCCCACTATTGTCTGAAAACATTAATAGCCTGTAAATGTCAACTTCACTGTATTATCTACTATAACACATATGTGCATGTGTATGCCACAATAAATGTCAAAAGCTCAATAAATGGTAACGTTTGCAGGTAGTTCTTCATAGTTTAATGCCCAATCCCAGGGCCGGCCTTAAGCCAATGTGACCCATGTCACCACATTGGGCCCCGCACTTTGGGGGCCCTCACACCAGTGCAGTGAGCATATTGCCTGCCTCTGTAGTCAGGATCTCTTAGGGTTGTAGGGAACTGTGGCAAGGAGAGCAGCTTTACCTTAGGCTCTCCAAACCTGCCCCAGCTTTTGAACTGCCCAAAATGGGCCTCCTGGAAGCAGTTGGCAGTGATGCCATCCTGTCACCACCAACTATTTCCAGGTGCCACACTTTGCGCGTGGCACCACAAGTGCTCTTCTTGGTGAGTGGAGGACCCTGTGGGGAGGGTGGGGGCCCCACAGGAATGCCCCACATTGGGCCCCACCACTCCTAGAGCTGGCCCTTCCCAATCCTATCCTTCTACCCACCCCTGCCAATGCAGTTGCACCAAGGAGGTTTGTGCTGCATCCTGCTGGGGATGCAAATCAGGAGGCTTGGGAGAGATAAGGACAAATATTTACCCTTACTTCCCTATAAGCCTCCCACTCACCAATGGGTCTCCCTGGACCTGCACCAGCTCTTTAGTTCCAGTGGCAACAGTGGCAGGGGGGATAAGCTTGGGCCATTAGGTTACAATACTATATACACAGTCCTTGGACCCATTGAGCACACAGGGCCCAAACGTGTCGCCACAATACAGCCCTGAGGAAAGGGAACAAATATTCCCTTACCTGGAGGAGGCCTCTGTGACTGCCCCACTACTGCAGGATGCAGCGCATGCCTCTTTGGCAAGTCAGCACCAGCGCTGGAAAGTTGGGTAGGATTGCACTTTTCTTCTGAGTATCACACCTAGGATTGTGCTTTAAATCAGTGGGCAATATGAGAACATTATGGGCGTAACCCTAACCAACTTTCCAGCACTGACATAGCTGTTCCAATGGGGCATGTGCTGCATCCTGCAATCGAGTAGTAGTCACAGAGGAGTCCTGAAGGTAAGGGAATGTTTGTTCCCTTACCCCGGTGCTGCAAACCTGGTTAGGATTGCGCCCCATGACATTTACCGATAAAACTGTAATGCATGCATTGACATGTTTTTGTAGCCTGGTGTGAGCGCATGGAATTCATGTTGATTGGTAACATACATGGGTAGTCGAGCTTGGGGAGTTGCAAAGGAAAAGCAGTAGATAGAGGAAGAGTTCAGCACCCCTTTTCTTACCTACTACTTCTCCAATACAAATTGTCCCTTCCTCCTTCCATTTATCCCTTGCTGTTGCCTGGTCCCTGATGGGCCTACACAGATCTACATCAGCTCTCTTCTGGCATTGATAGGTGGTTCTCAAACCTTTTAGCACCGAGACCCACTTTTTAGAATGACAATCCGTCCAGGACCCACTGGAAGTGATGTCATGCCGGAAGCACCATCATGGTGACACCAGAGCCTGCTGCTTTCCTGAGAATGCAGCAATAAGTTGGGTTATTTTTCAGCCACATTCCAATAGCAAAGCGAATCAGAAAGGAAAAAAAAAAAAGCCTGTTTACAACCTTAGACACAAGAAAAAACAACAACCACACAGCCCTCCCCCTTTCCAGCATCTCATCTTTCCATATATTCCATATGGCTGCTTTAAAATTGGCTCGCGACCCACCTAAAATTGGCTGGCAACCCCGGTGGGTCCTGACCCACAGTTTGGGAACCACTAGCATAGATCAAAGGGGAGGATATCAGGCCTGGGATGGGGTTCCATTCTGGTAGACATTGCTGCTACTGAGATCAACCCCCGTTCCAAGCCCAATCCTCCCCCACCGCAACTGCTCCAATGGCTGGTCTGCATGGTGCCACCTCTTGTGTGCAGGGGTGCGACCTCTTGGCTTTTGCCCCAGTTGCACAATGGTGGACTCGCTGCTGTGCTGGTGGCCCCCGCAATATGCTGGCGGACCTCAAAATCCACCACTGTTCTGCAAAGAAAGAATTGGGCCCTGAATCTTATAAGTGTGGCCCACAATCAGCATCATTTTCCGTAGCTCCCCTGTGGAGCAAACTGGATGAGTTGTTTGCAGTCTTTCAATAAAAGGGTCAGGAGCTGCCACAGATGGTTGGTGCATGCTAAGATTGATCATCATTAGCTATTGGCACAGCTAAGGCATCTGCTACCTGGGGCAACGGAGATTTTGTAGCCACACATGCACACCCTGACGAATTTCAAATTTAAGTAAATAAAAAGGGGTTTTTTTGTCTATTGGGTGGGGGAAAGGCAGGAGGGGGGTGGAGGTTGGATGTAGCCATTAGGTCGCATCCAAAAAAAACCCTCCCTGTCCGCATGGCCCCGATTCAGGCCACGATTCAGTGCTTGGACTTGCGCCGGCTATAGCAGGTGCAGATCTGAGTAGCCCAGAGGGCGGCTGGCGCCTACCTGGGCAAGGTGATGAACCTGCCCTTGTCCCATGGAGGTTCCAGTCTGCTCCCAAGCTGCACTGGATATAGCGCAGGCCAACCGGCCTGCCTATTTCAGAGCAGCTTAGGATTGTGCCCCTAGAGGCTCAATTTAAAACGCATACACTCTATTATAAGTGTAATAACAAGAATTCCAGCTGTTTGGTTTCATAGAAGCCATCTTCTGTTGCTATGTCTTTCACTATGTGCAATGTCTTTAACTGAAGATATATGGGCTTGCTGGTCTGGTGCATAAAATGGTTCTTTATGTACTTCAGGCTGCTCTTGTCAAGTGATGAATGAGGAGGGTGACCAGACCAGTTCATGTCATGCACGCGCCAACAATCCGCAGAAAGACAGATTGTTACAAGCTCATTACATGCAGGCTTAAAAGGTTTTCTCATCAGCGACAAGGAAGAAAACCTTTAAACCTGTGCAGAAAGTAATTGCACAGAATGCAAGAAGACTGTGCATTTATGAAGCTTTTGTTTATGCAGTTTTTAAAGGCAATATGTTGTCGATTTTACTTTTCTTTTATAATGTTATTCTCTGTTGCCTTTTATTTGTAAACTATCTTAGAGGTCCTTTGGGACCAAAAGTGAGGAAAATGAGACAAGTTAATGTTAAATAGTACAAATATAGTTTTATTATATTTTTATATGCTATATTTTTTTATTATACTATATAGTTTTATTATGCAGTCTGGTCATTAAGTTCAGAAGTAAGTTCCATTAATTTTTATGGGGCTTAATCTCAAAAAGCATGCATTAGAATTGCAGCCATGTATCTTTCCAACTTTAAATATTGTGCATGATCCAATCCAAACTGACCACTTTCCCATTACTTTGAATGGGAACGTCCAATGCACTCTTCCCCCACTAAAATCCATGGGAAATAAAAGTGCATAGTTTTGGATGACTCTTGCTCATTGTGCAAGGTGTCTCCAAATGACTCCTATTTATAAGATGATGTTGCTGGCGGCTAAAGCAGAATTAGAATTTTAGAAGAGACTTTTTAAGGAACCAGTTTTCTGTTCAATTCCTTGGATTCAGAATAACAGGACTTCCTGCCTTGTAATATTGCATTGTAATTCTTTTTTTTTTTTTTTTTGGCTTGCAGTCATTGACACTTTTCTTCCCTTTCTTTATTTCCAGATTACTTCTTCTTTTATTTAAAAAAAAAAATCCCTTTGCAACAAGCAAGGAGGGAATTCCCTGCGTTGATTTCTAGGAAAGGAGAAAAACCAACCTGGGATTTCTCTCTGAAGGCTACAAAATCTGCTGGAGGGTACAGGATTTTCTCAGTGTCACTATGAATAAATCATAGGTAACACTCTGCTTCTTTGGCGGTGGCAGGTGAGACCCAGAGAGAATTTTTGCATTCATTGGAAATGGGACATTTGAAATGAGTCTTCTGTCAGGAAGATTTATTTTGGAGCACCTGAATGAAATAGGCTCCACCGGCTGTTAGATAGAGGATTGATCCTGTTCCTACAGTGGGATGAAATATAATCTTCAAAATATCCCTTCTGACACTTGTGAATGTTCTTTTCTCTCACACTCCGTAACCTAGGTAATGCGAGAGGAGGAGGAGGTGGGTTTTTGAAAATATGCAATGGAGTGACATCTGATTCGTTAACGGACGGGATGAAACGACACCATGATTTCTTTATCTATTATATGTCTCAGGGCCAGCTCTAAGAGTGATGGGGCCCAATGCAGGGCATTTCTGCAGGGGCCACACCCCACCTGCGGGGCCCCCCACTCAGCAAGAAAAGTGCTTGCGATGCTACACACGGCACTAGAAATAGTTGGCATGACGTAATGACATCACTGGCAACTGCTTCCAGGAGGCCCATTTGGGGCTGTTAGGAGGCAGGGCCAGGTGGGAGGACCCATGGTAAAGCCGCTCTGCTCATCCCACTGACTTTCAGTCCATAAGATCCCAGCTGCAGCAGCAGGCAATCTGCTTGCTGTGCTGGTGTGGGGGCCCCCCAAAGTGCGGGGCCCAATGTGATGACATTGGTCACATTGGCTTAAGGCCGGCCCTGATATGTTTAACTTGCCCTTCTGCTAAGAAACCCAAGGCCATGCACATGGCGCTTCTCCCTCTTTTTATCTTCCAAGTAACACTGAAGGGTAAGGGTAAGCCCCTGGGGTAAGCCTTAGCAACCACAATGGGTCAACTTGGGCATGCTTCAGCGATATCACTGGCACAAATTGATTCATGAATGTGAATCAGGCCCAGGAAGGGGATGAGGATACACTGTGCACCAGCAACTCCAGCCCCCAGGGGCAGGGACGGGAGAAATGAGGCAATGACAGGGTGGGGAGGGCAGGATGGAATGACAGCAGAGGTGGAGGTGGGTGGGTCAAGTCCGGAAGGGGGGTGAGTTCAGTGGCAATACTGGCTGCCAAATCCTAGACTGCCCTTCCCCCTGCAGGATGCAGTGGTAGCCTTTTTACTGGCGTTGCAGCAGCAGGGGTGGGTGGGAGGGGAACTGTCGGAATCGGCTCGTAACATATTATTTTTATATATAGCTCAATTCGGTATAGTACGCAAACTTCATGTGCATCCTAACAAAAAACGTACTGCAAGCTGGAACAAAAATAAATATATGTTCATGGTCTGCCTTATGAAATTTGTCTGATTTCAGATACTAGAGTGCAGTTGCTGGAGTGGAAAACAGACCGCTATGCGAAAAGATGTATCGTATTAGATGCGTAGCCGATCGACTCCTTTAAAACATGTGGGTAGAATCCTTTCTCGCATGAGGGTGCAGCATCAATGTGAAGAGGCATCCCCGCTGGTTTCAACAGAGCCCGGCTTCTTCTTTGCCCTGCCTTGGTGTAACTCAGCCAGGCACAGAACCAGTGCCAGGGTAGAATGAAAGGGGTTGTCCCTGAATGCTTCCCACAGCCCCATCTAGCCCTGCAATCACGCACTTACAGCCGAATCCTGTTACAGCCTCCGAGTTGGGCCACACAGCCTGACACAGAGGTCGGGATCCGGCGGCGAAGGTAACCTCAGTCCCGCCCTCTGCTCCTACCCTCCCACTGCCCAGGAACGCCCTCCTGTAGCGCCTGGAACTGGCATAATGTCGGCAACCAGTGCACTCATTGCCACTGACATTGTACTGCCATCTCCAGGTGGTGGGGGCTGGCGTTGGCCTGGCGTTTGCCCAGTGGTGTCATCCTGGCGGAACGGCCCGGTACGCCGTTCCGCCAGTTCCCCAGACGGGCCCAGGCCGCGCCACCTCTCCCGAGGACGGGCGAGCTGCTCCTGGGCCCGCCCGCCCTCCCGCACATCTGAATTGCTCTGAAATGGAACAATTTGAGGAGCAGTGAGGCGCAAGGAGGCGTGGCTGCCCGCCATTGGGGCGGAGGGCTGCCAATCATCTGGGCGTTCCGGTTCCTGGCACGCCCGGATGACGTCTCTGCGTTGGCCCAACACTGGCAGTAACAGCTTACTGCCAGTGCTGGGAGTGACTTACGGCACTTTTACGACACCAGCACCAATGAAATGCTGGTATCACTGGCACTATGGGGCTCCGGATGTATGCACTGTGGAAAGGAGAAGGGTTGGATGAGAATATGGGAGACCCCCATGGATTTCCCACTCTTCATGATGTACTGCTGTGCTGCTAGGGAAGAAGCAGAGCTCTATTAATCCCTGCAAGTATTCCTCCAGTGTGAATGTGACTTCTGATTAATTGACAACACGATCCTCTGTTGTTTTTGGCTGCTGGTGGTTGCGTTTGCCTATTTGCTGCTTGATCAATTGTGATATACAATACTGATTTATTTAACTCACTAGATATTTACTGGGATATACTTTTATACTGGGGAAGAGCAGAACACGAGTACTAGTAGCTCCAGAAAGAGTGAAGTAGCTGGGCCAAAACTGAAAGGAAGCTCAGCTGTGGATGTGTCTGGAAGTGAAAGGAAAGTGCGATGCTGCAAAGAACAATACTACATAGGAACCTGGAACGTCAGATCTATGAATCAAGGCAAGCTAGATGTAGTCAAACGTGAGATGTCAAGGCTGAACATCGACATCCTGGGAGTTAGTGAACTAAAGTGGACAGGAATGGGAGAATTTAATTCAGATGACCATTATATTTGCTACTGTGGGCAGGAATCCCTTAGAAGAAATGGAGTAGCCTTCATCGTGAACAAGAGAGTGAGAACAGGAGTACTGGGGTATAACCTCAAAAATGATAGAATGATTTCCATTCGGATCCAAGGCAAACCTTTCAACATCACAGTAATCCAAGTCTACGCCCCAACCACTGGTGCTGATGAGGAAGAAGTTGACCGCTTCTATGAAGACCTAGAACAGCTTCTAGAATTAACACCCAAAAAAGATGTCCTTCTCATCATAGGGGATTGGAATGCTAAAGTAGGCAGTCAAGAGGTAAGAGGAATAACAGGCAAGTTTGGTCTTGGAGTACAAAATGAAGCAGGGCAAAGACTGATAGAGTTCTGTCAGGAGAACACATTAGTCATAGCAAACACCCTTTTCCAGCAACACAAACGGCGACTGTACACATGGACTTCACCAGATGGTCTACATCGAAATCAGATTGATTACATTCTTTGCAGCCAAAGATGGAAAAGTTCCATACAGGCAGTCAAAACAAGACCTGGAGCTGACTGTGGCTCAGATCATCAGCTTCTTCTTGCCAAATTCAGGCTTAAACTGAAAAAAGTAGGGAAAACCGCTAGGCCCTCCACGTATGACCTAAATCAGATTCCCTATGAATATACAGTGGAGGTGACAAATAGATTTAGGGGCTTAGATTTGGTAGACAGAGTGCCTGAAGAACTTTGGATGGAGGTCTGTAACATTGTACAGGAGGCAGCAACTAAAACCATCCCAAAGAGGAAGAAATGCAAGAAGGCAAAGTGGCTGTCTGACGAGGCTTTACAAATAGCTGAGGAAAGGAGAGAAGCCAAAAGCAAGGGAGAAAGGAAAAGATATACCCAACTGAATGCAGATTTCCAGAGAACAGCAAGGAGAGATAGGAAGGCCTTTCTAAATGAGCAATGCAAAGAAATAGAGGAAAACAACAGAATGGGGAGGACTAGAGATCTTTTCAAGAAAATTGGAGATGTCAAAGGACAATTTCATGCTAAGGTAGGCACAATAAAGGACAAAAATGGCAAGGACCTAACAGAAGCAGATGAGATTCAGAAGAGGTGGCAAGAATACACAGAGGAACTCTATAAGGCCGATCTCAATGTTCCTGATAACCACAGTGGTACAGTCACTGAGCTCGAACCTGACATCCTGGAGAGTGAAGTCAAGTGGGCTTTAGAAAGCCTCACTAACAACAAAGCTAGTGGAGGTGACAGCATTCCAGCGGAATTACTCCAAATCTTAAAAGATGATGCTGTCCAAGTGCTGCTCTCCATATGCCAGCAAATTTGGAAAACCCAACAGTGGCCACAAGACTAAGAACATAAGAACATAAGAAGAGCCATGCTGGATCAGGCCAAGGGCCCATCTAGTCCAGCTTCCTGAATCTCACAGCGGCCCACCCCAGGTGCCCCAGGGAGGCAGGAGACAACAAGATGCTTGCATCCTGTTGCCACTCCCTCACACCCGGTACCTGTAGCCCACCACCTTTGTAAGGAGGTTGCACAATCCATCATTGCCTATAGCCCACAATGGATCTTTCCTCCAGAAATCGGTCTAATCCTCTCTTAAAGACATCAAGACCAAATGCCATCACCACCTCCTGTGGCAAGGAGTTCCACAGATTAACTACCCGCTGGGTAAAAAAGTACTTCCTTTTATCTGTTTTAACTCTCCCAACCCTCAGTTTTAGCGGATGCCCCCTGGTTCTGGTGTTGTGAGAGAGGGAAAAGAACATCCCTCTATCAACTCTATCCCTTCCATGCATAATTTTGTATGTCTCAATCATGTCCCCCCTCAGGCGCCTTTTTTCTAGACTGAAGAGCCCCAAACGCTGCAGTCTTTCTTCATAAGGGAGGTGCCCCAGCCCCGTAATCATTTTTGTCGCTCTCTTCTGCACCTTTTCCAACTCCACTATGTCCTTTTTGAGATGCGGCGACCAGAACTGGACACAATATTCCAGGTGCGGCCTTACCATTGCTTTGTACAATGGCATGATAATATTGGCTGTTTTATTCTCAACCCCTTTTTTAATTACCCCGAGCATGGAATTGGCTTTCTTAATTGCTGCCGCACACTGGGTCGATACCTTCATTGAATTGTCCACCAGCACCCCAAGATCTCTCTCCTGAGCTGTCACAGACAGCTCAGAACCCATTAGCCTATAGGTGAAGTTTTGGTTTTTGGCCCCAATGTGCATCACTTTACATTTGTTTACGTTGAAACGCATCTGCCATTTGGCTGCCCATTCCCCCAACTTGGAGAGATCCTTCTGGAGCTCTTCACAATCCTCTCTGGTTTTTACCACCCGGAAAAGTTTTGTGTCATCTGCAAACCTGGCCACCTCGCTGCTTATCCCTGTCTCTAAGTCATTTATGAATAAGTTGAAAAGCACTGGCCCCAAGACAGATCCCTGGGGCACTCCACTTTTCACCTCTCTCCATTCTGAAAATTGCCCATTTACCCCCACTCTCTGTTTCCTGGCCCTCAACCAATTCTGGATCCATAAGAGGACCTGCCCTCTTATTCCCTGACTGTGAAGTTTCTTCAGCAGCCTTTGGTGGGGGACCGTGTCAAACGCCTTCTGAAAATCCAGGTATATGATATCCACAGGTTCACCCACATCCACGTGCCTGTTGACCTTTTCAAAGAATTCCAAAAGGTTTGTGAGGCAAGACTTACCCTTACAGAAGCCATGCTGACTTTCTTTTAGCAGTACTTGTTCCTCTATGTGTTTTAGGATTTTATCTTTGATAAGGCTTTCCACCATCTTACCCGGAACAGACGTTAGGCTGACCGGCCTGTAGTTTCCAGGGTCCCCCCTTCTCCCTTTTTTAAAGATTGGCGTGACATTGGCTATCCTCCAATCCTCTGGCACCGTGGCCGTTTGAAGGGACAAGTTGCATACTCTAGTTAAGAGGTCAGCAACTTCGTTCTTTAGTTCCTTAATAACTCTTGGATGTATACCATCTGGGCCTGGTGACTTATTTATATGTAGTTTATCAATTTGATCTAAAACATCTTCCTTATTCACCATTATCTGCTTTAATTCCTTAGTTAGGAAGGGCTGTTCGGGCTGTGGTATCTGCCCAAGTTCTTCTGCTGTGAAGATGGACGCAAAGAATTCATTTAATTTCTCTGCAATCTCCAAGTCCCCTTTTATCTCCTCTTTCCCTCCCTCACCATCCAGCGGGCCAACCGCCTCTCTGGCAGGTTTCCTGCTTCTAACATATTTGAAGAAGCTTTTATTATTCCCTTTTATGTTGCTAGCCATGCGTTCCTCAAACGCTTTCTTGGCCTCCCGTATCACCTTGGAAAAGACTGGAAAAGATCAGTTTACATTCCAATCCCAAAGAAGGGCAATGCCAAAGATTGCTCGAATTACCGCACCATTGCACTCATTTCACATGCTAGCAAGGTCATGCTCAAAATCCTACAAGCTCGGCTTCAGCAGTATGTGAATCGAGAACTACCAGATGTACAAGCTGGTTTCCGAAGAGGCAGAGGAACTAGAGATCAAATTGCCAACCTTCGCTGGATCATGGAGAAAGCAAGAGAGTTCCAGAAAAACATCTACCTCTGCTTCATTGATTATGCTAAAGCCTTTGATTGTGTGGATCACAACAAACTGTGGCAAGTTCTTGAAGAGATGGGAGTTCCAGACCACCTGATCTGCCTTCTGAGAAACCTTTATGCGGGTCAGGAAGCAACAGTTAGAACTGGACATGGAACAACCGACTGGTTTAAAATTGGGAAAGGAGTACGACAAGGCTGTATATTGTCACCCTGCTTATTTAACTTATACGCAGAGTACATCATGAGGAAGGCAGGGCTGGATGACTCACAAGCTGGAATCAAGATTGCTGGGAGAAACATCAACAACCTCAGATATGCAGACGATACCACTCTACTGGCAGAAAGTGAGGAAGACCTAAAGAACCTTCTGATGAGGGTGAAAGAGGAAAGTGCCAAAATTGGTTTGAAGCTCAACATTAAAAAGACTAAGATCATGGCAACCACTCCCATCACTTCCTGGCAAATAGGAGGGGAAGAAATGGAAGCAGTGACAGACTTTATCTTCCTGGGCTCCAAGATCACCGCAGATGGTGACTGCAGCCATGAAATTAAAAGACGTTTACTTCTTGGGAAGAAAGCTATGGTGAACCTAGATAGCTTAATCAAAAGCCGAGACATCACCCTGCCAACAAAGGTTCACATAGTCAAAGCGATGGTTTTCCCAGTAGCCATGTATGGCTGTGAGAGCTGGACCATAAGAAAGGCAGAGCGTCGAAGAATCGATGCTTTTGAATTATGGTGTTGGAGAAGACTCTTGAGAGTCTCCTGGACTGCAAAGAGATCCAATCGGTCAATTCTCCAGGAAGTCAAGCCTGATTGCTCCCTGGAAGGACAAATGCTGAAGCTGAAGCTCCAATACTTTGGCCACCTGATGAGAAGAGAGGACTCTTTAGAAAAGACCCTCATGCTGGGAAAGATTGAAGGCAAAAGGAGAAGGGGGCGACAGAGGATGAGATGGTTAGATAGTGTCACCGAAGCAATGAATATGAAATTGGGCGAACTCAGGAAGCTAGTGGAGGACAGGGAGGCCTGGCGTGCTGTGGTCCATGGGGTCGCGAAGAGTCGGACACGACTTAGCGACTGAACAACAACAACAACAACAACTTTGAGCACATTTTGTCAAATTTATTTAAGAAATGAAAATGGGACTGGGGAAAAAACGTTTGCGTTGTGGGTGATGTTGCTTCTACAATACTGCCTCTGAGCCTTGGAAAAGTTATTATCTTTCACAGTGGAAAATACACCCTCTTACTCTTCTACACCTAGCCGTGCGATATACAGGAGGCAGGAGGTGTGGACTGATGGTTGAGCTGCTGGTACTGCCTGAAGCTCAGCAGGAAAATCTGCGGTTTGCTTTCGGATGGGAGATGAATGCCAGGCTGTGACAAGCTGCAGTACCTGTGGTGGCAGAACAGAGTCGCTGTGGAGCTGATTAGCTCACCGCAAGTGAGAGTTGTGGTGGAGTGTGTGAGGAGGCCAGCCAGCAAAGAAGGGAATACGACTTCGAAGACCTGTCCAGGCTTGACTTGCGATTGCCTGCTGAGGCTTGATGGCAGGCAGCCAAAGGAGAGAACCACACTGTGAAGGCAACATCTGGGCCTGAGGATTGGCAGATCACAAGAATACTGTAGATTTGTAAAAAAAAAAACCCATTGAAAAAAATGGTGGTTTAGACTAGCCTGCTCATGTAAGCCGCCTTGGGCATTTGCTTCAGCATGGGAAAGGCGGGGTATAAATTCTTCAAATAAATTCTTCAAATAAATAAATATACACTATGGAAAATTGTGTATGTAACTATCATTTTATGGACACCTACTTGCTGGCTTCGATCTCCGGCTGTAGGGCTAAATATTTTATTTTTAGCTATTTGTTTTAAAAAATGCAAAACCATAAACAGCAGTAAAACAAGATAACTTTCACAATTAAAATAAAAGAGTACAGTATATGAGAGGTTGTTTTTTCCATTATAAGACTCTTAACAAGCCCTGATAAGCAGAAGGTTAACAGTGTGGGCCCTGTTCTCCAGATTAAACACCCCTCACAACAGATAGCTCTTGCCCTTCTTTCTAAATACTAGGACAGGCGTACATGAACAAACATACTTTGGGAAATTGTTTGTGTATTGTGTATTGGGGCTATAGCTATACAGCTGTCCGACTTTCTGGAGAGAGAGAGAGAGAGAGAGCTCAGAGATGGCCCCTACTAAACACACATACTAGTATATCTTTTTCAAGTACAGTTGTGGTATCTACTGAAGTTTGGCTCTGAGACTCCTGGCTGATACCAAAAACCATGTTAAATAAAAGCAGTTAAAACAAAACGTGAATCCGACAGTCAATTAGAACTTCTGTTTTCGGCTCGCTCTGAAAAAACCGACCCCTCCCTTCTCCCTCTCTCACTGAAGAATGGAATGCAAAAATGATTCATCTTCAGCAAGAGAGTGTCTCAGAGCAAGCTGAAAACATCAGTTCTAATAGTCTGCCTAGAAATGTGGATTTTAGAACAGGGAAATGCTTTTTCCCTTTCTTCAGAGATCAGCAGTGTCCTTTTCTGAGGTGGCCATCAGTGTTGAGTCAAATCAGTGTATGAAAAACATTGGGGCCATAAAAAGTTTTTACTGTAAAACGTGCAACTATTTCTGCCTTCCCCATCTCCACCTCCTTAATTCTACTTCTCACCTCTTTACATAGGAAAGGACTGAAACTCAGTGGCCAAGAAAATGTTTTAAATCCACAAGGTTCCAGATTAATTCCTTGACATTTCTTGTTAGAGCTGAGAAAAATCCAGTGAGGGTAAACCAGTAGTTCCCAAACCTTTCAGAACGAGGACCCACTTTTTAAATTGACATTCTATTGCAGTGGTTCTCAAATGTTTTAGAGAAGAACCCATTTTTTACAATGGCACTCATCTCAGGACCCACTGGAAGTGATGTCATGACCAGAAGTGACATCATCAAGCAGGAAGTGCCATCATTGTGACATAAATAAAATTACACTCCTGGAATGCAAACTGGCATTCTTGGACTATAGCAATCGCGCAACCATCAAGATTAGGACAAAATATTGTGTAAAAGCACTGAACTAAAAGCAAAATTTTAGAAAACCATCACTTGAACATTCAAACTGTTAACACTCACAAAAGAAATAGAGCAAGAGTTAGGTCTGCAGCTTTCAAAATGGCTGCTCCCAGCTTTCCGGAACCCCTCTGACATCATATTGCAACCCACCAAGTGGGTCCCGACCCATAGTTTGAGAACCACTGTTGAGACCCACCTAGATTTATAACTTTTTAAAAAAAATCCAGAAAGGAAAATATATTTATTTACATGTAATAATGCTTTGTGTGTTTGTTCCCTATCTGTTAGTGAGACAGCCCTAATTAACTTTAATGTATGCTCTCTTTCCTATTTCTCCCCCTCCCCAATTAAAAAAACACATAAAATCTTCTGGGTTAAAAAAATTCTTTATTAGGGGACATACTGACCTAGATGACCCTAAGGTGGTGCTTGTATTGTGGAAGGCCTGTGAATTTTGAGGAGTTAGTAGTCTGCACAAGTGCTTCCCAATGGTCAATCTGTTCTATCAGGGTTGGGTTAATCTTTCTGAAATTGCTGAGTCCCACTTTGTTAACTTTTGCACCAGTTAGTAAGGATGCCTCCCTCATGTTACCATATTTGGAGTTCTGGGCACCAAGCCAAAGCCACATGCCTGGATGAGCTACTTCCTAGGGAGGTGCACCATGCACCCCACAAATAATATAAAAAGGGCTTGGAAATGCCATTAGTTATACATCTGGCATCAGTGTGGACAGCTGCAGGTGTGCCACACCATAAACATGCCCATAAGAGAAAAGCATCAATAGAAGGAGGTACCACTTCTATTTTGAGGAACATAACAACACTGTATTAAATTCTGTTTGTCTGGGGATATTGTTGCTTGGGCAAAGCTAATCAATCCTGGCTTCTGTCGGTCTTCTTTCTTTCTGGGTGCAATCCTAACCTGGAGTTAGGCCGGCACAGTTTGGCCAGCAAAGTTTGGCCGGCACAAGGGACACCGTAAAGTATGTTTGGACCACTCTCAGAGTCAGAGAGGCCAGCCCATGGACGTGCACCATCCTCCTTGACTCCAAGAGTGGTCCAAGCACGTTTTACGGTGTCCTTTGTGCCGGCCAAACTTTGCTGGCCTAACTGTGCTGGCCTAACTCCAGGTTGGGATTGCACTCTCTGTTCCATTGCTTCTGTACCTGAAAAGAATCTTGCCCTTCTTGCAATAGAGTTGTCAGTGTCGGAAGGTAGGTACAATGCTGCCTGCAGGATAGTAGAGGGCAGTGTATTGTCCAAGGGGCAGGTGACTCGGAGGTTACCTGTTGTGGATCTTCAATCTTGCCCTCTTTGATCTGTGGAGGGGATGAATCCCTACCTCTGTCTCGCCACCTTCTCTCTCTCCTCCTGATCTCCCAAAGTGCAAGATCAGCTGCATGCGCCGCACAGCAGCATGGAGTCCACCATGCAAGGAGTCCCTTTGCGTATGCAAAGGGAATAGCTCTAGAATTCCCTGTGCTCCAAGCCTAGGATCTGTACCACAAACAGAGATGTACATGTTTGTGAAGCATATTTTTCCTCAAAATCCTTTTAGTGTCTCTGTAGTATTTATTGTTAGCAGCAAACTAAAGGGAGTTGGTGCAGTCCAGTCAGAACAAGGGTCTTCCGCTATATGTCTCTGCTTGGTTCAGGGCCCTTTGTGCTGAGTGTCATAACAAGGGGAAAGGAACAGGAACTTGAACAGTGGGGCATATGTTCTGTACCCCTTTTTGCCATTCTGTTGGATGCCACTGCTTTCTAAGAATGTAGATGGGGAATCAACTCTCATGCGTAACTGTAAACTGAAAATGGAATTGAGACTGGGACTTTAACAGTTAAGAGAAAACTATTTCGTATAATCAGTGTCCTACTTTCCAGCACTTGAAGCTCGTGCTGCAGGCAACCTTTTCCAGCCCTGCATCAATTGACCACCAAAAGCATCCTAACTATTTACATTTCTCCCTGCCAAAAAGCAAGGGACGTGGTGGCGCAGCAGGTTAATTCGCTGTTGGTGGGCTTTCCGACTGGAAGGTTGGGAGTTCAAGACTGCGCAACGGAGTGAGCTCCCGTTGCTTGTCTCAGCTCCTGCCAACCTAGCAGTTCGAAAATGCAAGTAGATAAATAGGGACCACTTCGGTGGGAAGGTAACGGCGTTCCGTGCGCTACGGCGTAGAGTCATGCTGGCCACATGACCACGGAAGCTTGTCCTCGGACAAAACACCGGCTCTACAGGCTTAGAAACGGAGATGAACACTGCCCCCTACAGTCGGTCACGACTAGACCATTCGGTCATGGGGAAACATTTACCTGCCAAAAAGCATGCACGATCATTTACTTCACATGATGTTGTCATGTCATGCATTTCCCCTCCCCCATCACTGTAGCAACCAATCATGTGAAGTGGGAAGGGGGACAGCACAGCAATCACAGTAATCTTACGGCACAATCCAAAGCCTGAGCTCACCTTGTTCTCGTGGAGCCCTCAGCCTGTTTCTGCGCCTGTATCTTGGAAGTGGAACAGCAGAAATGGAAGCTCTGTGCCCTTATGGTAACTAAAAGACTGCTGGAAACATTATGGTAGTGCCCTCTTGCAATTGCTCAGTGGGTTGAAGATTTTTGGATGTTTTCTACTTTTCCGTGAACAGCTTATTGGTGACAACTAAGAATGGATATATTTGAGACTTTTTGGAAACCCTTCCAAATATTTGGAAATCATTTGGAAAAATGAAATATTCTGTAATTTCAACTGTTTCTTAAACTGTTTCTTTTACTCTATGTATTTTTATTTTTCTTCCACAAAATGAAAAATACAGGTGTGGGAAGCCTCCACTCTCAGGTTCCTAGCCCTCAATTCTTCTCCCACTGCAGCACTAGTTGTGAAGAATTTCTTCTGCCCCACTCTTTTCCCCCCCTCCTGGTGATAAGCTCCACTGAAAAACCACTAGTTAACTGAAAGCCTTCAGGCAGGTCTGTCTCTCTCAGGACACAATCCTAACCAACTTTCCAGCACTGTCATACCTGTGCCAATGAGGCATGTGCTGCATCCTGCAGTGGAGTAGTAGGCAGGAAGCCCTCCTCAAGGTAAGAGAATGTATGTTTCCGTACTGGGAGCGGCATTGCTCTTACCCCAGGGCTGGAAAATTGATTAGGATTGTGCCCTCAATCTCATCGATTTCACAGGGTGGTTGCAAGGATAATCACACGCAGCCAACACCCTGATCTTCTTGGGAAAAGGGCAGCATGCAGTGAGAATTTTGTTGGTGAGAAACAAAATAAATGGGTACATAATCATTGTTGTGTGTATCTGAGTATGTTATCAAGCTGTATGTTCCAGAACAGTGGTTCTCAACCCATGGTCTGTGGAATACAGATGATCTGTGGGCGCATGGGAGGTGGTCTGCCAGCCAACTGGTCCTAGCAGCCGGCAGGCGAGTGGAGCGCCATGTGCTCCTCACTTTGCTAGCTTTGCGTGGGTGCTCCCGCCCTCCCTTGGCTCTGATTAGTCCGAAATCAGGCCAATCAAGGAACCATTAGTGAAGGTACTTCCATCCTCGCTTGGCTCTGATTGGCCCAAAACTGGGCCAATTCAGGAACCATTGGCAATGGTGTGATGACATCATCAGCCTATCACCAGGTCTTCCTGCAACTGCATGCTCGGTGGTCCGCAACGTATGCAAGTACAGATGCAGTGGTCCACGGTCTCCCAAAGGTTGGGAACTGCTGTTTTACAAAGTCATTACAACATTAATGCTGCTGCCTCCTGATCTTTCCTCTGCTCTGCCTCTTCTTGCCTGACCAACAGCTCTTTAGCAGGGCCACAACCATACCTTGCTGTCAGTGTATCACAGACCTGGGGGGTGGATGTCAATCCAGACAAAGCCATGTTATGCAGTCCAGGTATGACCGATTACTAGGGTTGGTTTTTCTTGTTAAACACCACATAAAAACACAAAAATACAGGCTTTGGGGCAGTGATGTCATTCAGGGGGAACAGACCAGAACGGGCGTTCCGGATCCTAACGGGCTCCATGGCTGGTTCCAGGTTCCCGACAAGTGCCAATCAAAAGTGAGTTCCTGTTCCTAAATCATTTGAATGACACAACTGCTTTGGGGGGTTAAAATATTTGAATAAAAACATAAAACACTGTCTTTTGGTGTTTTAAGATATTTTCCAGAAATTAAAATAGACTACTTTTCCAGTTAGAAATAACACTGTGGCTGCATTTGCTGACACTATATTGCCTCTGTCAGAGCTATTCAAAGTGGTGGGTCGCAACCCACCACTGAACATTAGAAAGGACCATTCCCCATTGAGGGGAGTGGCCCAGGAATGTGTGTCCCAACAGCACCACAGCGATCACGGTGCTGCAGTGACCCAGGGGCACCGCAAGGGATATCAGAGGGTAGGGAAGCCTTTTGGAGAGTGCCAGAGCCCCCTCTGGGACCCTCCATGCTGAAGAAATGAGCTCCGATTCGCAATCAGAACTCATTTCCTGTTTGCGATGGATCACCAGTCACCAAAAGAACACACCCCTGCCCATGACACTGTGGAGGGAGGGTCTGTAGGAGAAGAGGGTGAATGTCCAGATTTACATTTGGCCCTCAAAAGAATCTAGCATGCATGTGGCTCCTGAGTGAGCATGCATGTGGCAAATGAGGTCATTGGTTTCCTAGATTTTTCACATCTTTCCTGGCTTAGGGCTCAGCCCTGGAAGATGGAAATACAAAGCTGTCTGGACATGTACCGGGTACATTTTCTTCCAGGCTCCATTTTTACCAGTACTGAAAGCAGCACTCCACCCCACCCCCCAGTGGCTTCCAGACGGTAGAATTAGTGCCTATGGGCTGGTCCTGTTTGAAAAACATTGTGGGAACAGCTTCCATCATTTTCTCTTTCCAGGCTTTGCCAACTCCTCCTTCCGGAAATGTGTCAACGACTTAATCCCATTCTGAGGCACAAGCAGGGCTATGTCGCTAATTGCTCTCAATTTATAGCTTTGTTCAGCTTTAGAGGACAATTAAGGTGACGAAATCCGTGGGAAATCGTGTTATCTTTGAACAGCAAGGGAAAAGAAAATAGCAAGGATTTGGAAAGGCTAAATCCCACAAGCACTGATAGTTGACTGAAAGGAAAAGTATAGATATCACAGGGATCAGTTCATTTGCACTACAGGGTTTTTCACACGCTCTAGGGAAATTGCTGAAATTATTAAAAAATATGGTAAATCTCAGTAAGTAATCCCTGTGTTTGACAAATATTTCTCTCTCTCTTTACTTCTAATTCCATGCAGATGTGGAAGGGTTATGGAGCGGGTTCCTGTACATTTGATCATTATTAAAAACAGGAACTTGTACATTTTTTGACTTTCTGCCACCTATTGGTAACTTTAGGTGCTGAAACGGCACAATCAGTGTAATTCCCAATATCGTCCACATTCCATTTCAATTAGAATATTTATTAAACTTTTTTTTTTTGTGCACAGAGCCAACCACGTTAGACATCCTGATGGATCAAATTATGTCAGGGGAAAATAAACCCAGCCAAACTTTTATACAGCTCAATAGGGTGGTTTTTGTTTTTTTTCTGGCCAGCCTAATTACAGCACAAACTCAAAGACTGTGGATAGCCTTTCCGTCAGTTGAGAAATCTGAAACCTGACATCTTTGCTTCTGAATTTAATACGAACTTGATTGAAAAATACAGAAATTGCTCATGATGTACTCTTGTGTGGTTAAGCACATTCATTTAAGAAAATCAAGAACATTCCTAAGTCGCTGAAACTTTAGATGATAATGATTTTAAAAAGGAAAGGACTGAACTGAACTGACTTGGGTTGAATCTGGAAAACATTTTAAGTACATATTTCTTAATCCCCATGAAGCTTATATTGTAGTTTATGCTTAAGAATGAGGGGCTGTATTTAAAAAAAATATCCTGAAGCATCAATGACTGCTGTCTAAAATGGAAATCTCTTTATTTTGGCCTGTGGGATGTACGTTGCCTTCTCCATCCATCCCCTAACGAATATAATCCATCATAAACATATATTATACCTCGCTTTTCTGTTGTTCCTAATGTATGCTGAATGCCACTTCAAAGTATTCTTCACAATGGGCTATTACCTGGATGGATCAAAGACCAAGAATGGCCAATTCATCAGAGTATATTACTCAGGGAAAGGAAAGGGGTTTAATCTTGCTTTGAAGATTTTCTATGGTTGTGAAACTTGAATCTAGTAAACAATAGATGAGTGACAGTTTTGACATGTCAGGTAGTTTTCTAAATGCTGAAAATCATTCCTGGTTTAAAAAAAAAAACCCACTGGAACAGACTTGCATACAAGTGTCCATGCCTTTAAATTGCACCTAATATGGAACGAAGACCTGAGCGGTTCACACAAGGGTGCAAAGTGCCTTAGCCCAAAGACTCCAGGTTGTTGGGACAGATGACTCCTGTCATCTGTCAGTTGACTCCTGTCAACAATAAGCTAACTGGGCAAGAGGCACTTTTTCAAGTGGTGTCCTCTTATATTTAGCAGGGGGAGAGCAATTGTCCCTCTTCACCCCCAAACAGTGTCTTTCTCGTGGCTGTTGCTGGTGGTGTTCTCCATTCTTTTAGATTGTGAGCCCTTTTGGGACAGGGAGCCATTTAACTTTAATGTTATTATTTGCCTGTAAACCGCTTTGTGAACTTTGTGTTGAAAAGCGGTATATAAATACTAGTGATTGATTGATTGATTGATTGATTGATTGATTGATTGATTGATTGA